>VMKM01000941.1:0-207804 GCA_008360985.2 Macquaria ambigua | reverse complement strand
TCCAGGGACCTGCAGAATGAGAGAAAACAGAAGATGCTGTGGAGTGAGCGTGTGAGATAAAATAATAAAAAGATACAAGAGCGATTTCAGTGCGTGATCCAGTGACGAAGCGTGTTTACGTCGCCTGAACAAGGTCAAGAGACAGAAAATACCCGCTGACTGGCTCCAGCGTCCACAGGGAGATAAATAGTGGAAGGTCTAGTGGATTATTTACCACGGTCTTTAACATGGAGGCCCCTGCCCCATCACCCATTTGCCTTGACACAGAGAACGCTGTGTGTGTGTGTAAATATGAATGTCCTTATTTTCTTTTTACTGTCCACACATTTACCTTGATGCTAATCTAAAAGTGAAATTGAAAACAAGTTGCCAGCTTTTCTACTCAACTCAACTCAGTAGTAGGGTAGTAACAGTAGTAGTGATGGTAGTAGAAGTATTCCTAATATACAGTAGGTCTATCCATACTTGTTAAGTATGTGCATTTATTATTGTGCGCGTGTGCAAAAGAACATGTATGTGGAAAAAGTCTGAGTGTGTGTTCGCATGCACGAGCCCATCTGTGGACAGCAGTGTGTGTGTGTGTGTGTGTGTGTGTGTGTGAGAGTGTGAGAGTGTGAGAGTGTGTTTGTTTTTACAGCGATCAGCAGGATCTCCAGCTATGAAGGATGCCGAGCTGCACAGCAGAGGGGAAAAAACGTCTCGGGAAAAACAAATGGTCTCTGTCTGCTATCTAATAAATGTTTTCAACAAGGAAAGAAAAACGGCCCGATGCCCAAACCACGTCACATAACGCACGTACACCTCCCACTCTCTGCATCTGGACTCTCTCCCACCCTCCATACCTTTTCATCAATCCATCTTTTTTAGATTCATCTGACAGTTTTCCTTTTAAAGGCAAGTAGTGCAGTGCAGGTATAGCGCTTGTGTATTCAACAAATTATAATTTGTAACTTTTACAAAATCTGGCAACCTTTTCTGCCCTATTTTCAAAAACTTCTTTCCCTCTCTTATCTGTCTTTTCTGATATTATACAGTATGGTATCTATGTATGCCAATGTTTGTGACAACAACAACAACAACAACGTGTGCACAATACATCCAAACTTCACCATATAAAGGTTGCTGTCAGGATTTGAAAAGCAAAACAAAAAGCGCTTATTTTTTATACCAAATTACCAGTTCTTTAAAATTAGGAAACACCTCATTTGCATTTTTCTAAAACAATAAAAACTGTGATCCAATTAGTGTGAACACACTGCAGGTAATATGGTTTCACTGTCTCCTATGGCTGACCTCAGTTTGTGAATCGAAGAAGATGAAAGAATTAAAGGAACTGAATTGGAAAAAATCTCCAAAGTTGAAGTATTAAAAATACAGAGCCAGTGGGTTTATAAAAACATCTCGCCTGATAGGAAAATAAAAATGAAGATAACAAAGCGAATGATGATCCCATCTTCTAAGATCAGGCCTGTCCACGAACTTGAAACACAAACAGACAACTGCAACACAGACATGAAGGAGACGAGACAGGAAACATTCGCCAAACACTTTCCCTGCCATGATTCAGCAGCAAGACATCTGATTAACAAAAATCCATAAGAGATGAATAGAAGAGAATGAGAATAATGTAAAAATCTGCGTCTTCACAGCTCATTTTTCTATGTCATTTTGTAAACAGACAAAGTCCCCTTGGTCTCCACACACACACACACACACACACACACACACACACACACACACGCTCTACTCCGGTGATGTTTCCGGTGATTGAGCCCGTGACTCTGGGAGCCGACACATCCCTGACTGCAGCGAGGGGCAGGACAGGAAGTGGCTGCAGACAGGAAAAGAGGAAGTAGGAAGTAAAGAGGAGGGACGCTTCCCCGCTGCCAATCTGGGACCAGAGACGTCCTCCCTTCCTGTGTGGCTCTGAGACAGACACACATTTGTATTTACCTCTGTTCTCACTAGAGACGAGGACTTTAAAGTCAGCCATTGACAGAGGCGACAGGGTAGCCTGGTTCCAGACTTCTCAATCTCTGCCCACACTGATTTTTTCCCCACAATTTAAATAGAGGGGAAAAAAGTGAAAAGCCTGTTCTCTGCATGAAATGGCGACTGAGTCTGATTATCAGGCTAGCCATTAAGACAAAAGGACAAAAGATGGTGATGCAAGTCCTTCAATGTCATAATCCATAATCGCCTAATTCGCCAAAAAGTCTGGAAAAACAAGGGCAATCCCTAACTTTTTGAAAACCTACAACTAACCTTAGTTACATGTCACAGGCCTCACTCTTGGTCCTAATATGTCCCTTCCTGCTGTCTGCTGTCCAGACCATTGTGGAGTCGCAGGAGTAAAGGCTCTGCAGTTGTTTCCGATCTAGGAAATGAAGCCTTTTGGACTGTTGTAATCACTTTAAGTCGTCTTGGATTACTGTTAGGGGTTAATAGCATTTTATCAACTCTGAATACAGTGTCCAATCCACTTTTAAAATTCCTTATCAGATTTATTTAAACAATTTTGAGTTACAAAAGTTTTAAAAATGAATATATAAAAGACTGACATTAAAAAGTCAAGTTTTACCCCAAAACTTTAGACAAAAGGTTACCTGTACACTAATCTTTGCTTAAAAGAAGACAGATGAAAGAAGAGATAAAAGATGAGATTTGGAACTAGATCCAAAATTAAAATGGCTGTTGGAGCCCTAACCCTACTGTGGATGTGAGAGTCTGCAAATCAAGCAAATCAGCCAGGTGCCAGCTTCCACTTATAGAGAATATTTTTAGCATATACAGTTTGTGCTTCGTGGGCATGCAGTGGAGACAGGAAAGAGGGGAAGGTACTGTATGTGACAAGGGATATGAGCTGGATTCACACCAGCAACATTGTGAGTACGTTGGTATGCTTGTTGGCCCGCTGAGGCAGCAGGACAGCCGCAGGAAGTTTGGACCTGTGGTTTGTTTTTAAATCGGAGCAGCTCGGCTCGGAGGAACTCGGCTGCTGGGAAATGGCCAAAAACAGAATTAAAGGGGGGGGGGGTTGGTAGGTCCAATGGAAAAGCTCTGTTTACCAAACACTTCTCTATTAAACACCTGTATCCATACCTGTTTAAAGTGTGGAGTACAGAAACATTCACTTTATTCTGACTAGGCAACATTTGGGAAATTACATTTTGAATGTTATCTCGTAAACATGGGTACGTTAGCATTCTAACATGCTCAATAATGTATGTTGTGTTAGCATGTTAACAAGCTAAATTTTAGCATGTAACGTCTTAGCTTGTAAGCTAACCGTCCCACCACAGCTGCTAGCATGGCTAAAAATCAGAATGGTTATTTCAATTAAACTAGGTTATCATATTTATTCACAGATAGTTTCTTTGATTAAGACTAACAGTGAATTTGTTTGGGTGTTGTATGTGTTGAAAGGATGACTGATTCAAAAGTGAACTGAATTTGGGACAGTGTTGTAGCCATAAACACTAGCATGTCTAAGAGTGTGACAAACATGTATGAATTTCTAATCTTTTTTATTTAAAGAATAACTTAACACCCACTGAAAGTATTGTTTTTGCTGACTTCTGGTGGTTTAACTTCTCACGCTGATGCAGTGATGTACAGGTGTACTCCAGGACCCCGTGACATCACTGTTGGGTGTGGTTGGTGCTCAGTTGCTCTTTAAATATCAAATGTCATTTGGTGGACAAATGTATCATTATATTAGCATGTTTTTGTGAATGTATTTAACATAGCACTATAAAACAAATACATTTTCATACATTGGCATAAGATACATAAATGGGCCACCTGTGTGACTGAAGGCTGTCAAAGCTTGGTGTACTGTGGGATAATGTGTTATAGCCACAAATAGCATGGGTCAAAGAAATGTTTTTTGCCATTTTGACTTTCAGAGGAGGATATTCCAAATAAACCTTAGAGGAAATAATAGTGTAACTACTGTCATGGCATGATTGCATGAAGGCATGGTTTTGGACATTTGAGGGAATGCAACAACAAGACAAAAAGCTAACTTCCCACGATTCCCTGTGCTACCAGCTGCTATGACATTGAATTTAAAAGGTCAAAGGGCACAACATGTGGACATCAAACATTACAAATAAATGTTCTAGCAGCATTAACAACAAGTAAGATGAAGTAAGTTTTTCTTCCAAAAACAAAGTAGATTATAAAGACAATCCCCATGTCTGTCCAATCAGAGACACACTAACTAACCTTTGCCCTCTGTGGCTATTCTTAGCAAGCCCCATAGTGTTGCCCTCCGATTCACACGCAGATTGGCTCCGCAGCTATCACACAATGGGGGTCAATCAGGATCAGCTAACCGCTAACAGACAATATAAGTCAACAGGGAGGGTTAATGACGTTCGACCTGGTGGCTCGATTCCTGGTTCAAACTACAAAAGGCACTTTTACTTGTGTTTGTACAAGATATTGCAGCATAATACGTGTGACAGAAGCAGGGCCATTGTGTGGGTTATCTGCAGTGTAATATTTTGTCTGGTAATCAGTGAATATTACAGCACTATTGTTGATGTGACTGGCCAACTCTGACTGATGTTTGTGTTTTTTAGACTACTATTTTTAATCATTTAGCCCAGGGTTTGTGCGTGCCCAAAGATGGACACTCGCCCTCTTGGATACTGGGAAAAAAAAAAAAAGATAAAGTTTATTTCATTAAAAATAAACACTTTCAACAAAATACTTTTTGTGAGATTTAAGCTAATAAAACAAATTAAAACTGAAGTGGCTGTTTTTGGATGTTCATCATTTATTATATATATATATATATATATATATATATATATATATTTCAGTTTGATAGACATGTGTCAGTTGAGGGCACATTTGAAATGCAGCAGCACAGTGAAAACAAATAAGCTATATTCTACTTGAGTCTTTTTCATAAATGAAAACACTTCACGTAGTGCAACTTTCTAACTGATAGTTTCCCATTTGAGTAACGGTTGTTTCCTCCGCACTAAAGGCAATTTATCATACAATGCAACACAAAAATGTTATAAAACAGGCCAGTACATTATCTGACTGTAATGAATGTGTGCATTCATGTGGTTTTGTCTACAGTAGAGCAAAAGGGTGGACACACACACACACACACACACACACACACACGCAGAAAAGGATACAAAGGTAGTTTTTGTTCCCCGTGTCGGTGGAACTTCAGCTTTGCTTGGTCATCATGGATAAATGCCCCTCTTATTGAGCTCAACGGGCACAGACAGGGCCATGAACACACACACGCGCACACACACACACACACACACACACATATATCTGTGTAGTGCTATGACTTCAGTAGAAAATGACCTTCAAAATAGATCTATATTACCTACTAAATTGGAAAAAGAAGCCAATCAGCTCTTTAATTTTCACGTTAAAAGCCATTAAAGTGTTTGTTTCTTACATTTTTGATTTCAGGGACAAAAGGTGTGTGTGTGTGTGTGTGTGTGTGTGCGTGTGTGTCCTCGTCTTCATCATCTGTGGCAGCTGCCCGCACTGATAGTTGCTTTGTTTTCAGTGAGTGCTTCTTAATGAGGTCAAAGGCTATTTAGGGCCATTGGACGCTGACAAGGAGAAACAAGAGGCACCTTCATCGCGATCAGAACACACACACACACACACTCACATAAGAACACACACTCAGGCACTCACAGCTATTCATTACATTTGACCAAGACAAGGTCCAAAAATCAGTTGCTGGAGAAAGAGGTTCTTTGTGTGTGTGTGTGTGAGAGAGAGTGTGTGTGTGTGTGTCAGTATAGGAGCAAGAGAGACAGATGGGTCTACTGATTTCTATTTGGCGAGAGAGGATGGGTCTATTTGATTTACCAGTTAGCATAATGAGAAAATGAGTGTAAGTGATCGCACGTCCTTTCTTTTACAAACATAAATTACTGGGATGTTTTCCTTCCTTGCGAAGGTAACCCCAAAAAGTATTTTCCTTCACATTCTCAGTAGGTGCGTTTGTTTATATCCACACTACGACCTAATTACAGTGAATAACCAGATTAAGTGTTTACATGGTTCACAGTGATCTGCTTTTTGCACTAACCAGTGTTTCGTAATGTAATAATACATGTTGTGTTTCATAATTCTGTTAAAGGTGGCCTCCAGGAAACATCCTAATTACATCATAGAACTAGAGAAAGAAAATGAATGTCTTGATTTGATTTGTTAGTTGTGTCATGGAAGCCATTTCGCTGAAAGTAACCAGGCTTCATTGTATACATGTTACAGTAATTCACAATTTTAATCCAGGTCTGTTAATCGAGTTATGCTTGATTTATTTCAGCCAGTTCAGTCCTTTTAAGGTGTTTATACGTGTATGTGTATATTCGCTTTGTCTGGTAATAACTCATTAAAATGCAGGTAAAAGCACCAAATCAGTGTTACAGATAATTATCTACAGTGTTAATCTTTATCTTGGACTTGGCAGTAATTCATCATTACTGTGTGATGTCCAAGTTCACAGCTCTCATTAAAAAAAAAGGACAATAAGAAGCTTTCTTTTACCTTTTACCCTGTCATAATGTGAGATCTTAAACACTTAATATTATATAATTGTTTTTAAAAACTGGAACTTTATGTTTAATTTTGCAGTAGTTAAACATAAAAAAGTTATTAGATTTATTGGAATGGTTGTAAGTTTATATTTTTTCCAAATCTTCATGTAATTTTGAAACCTTTATCTCTGATAAAATACTCTAAACTCAAGGTTTACTTAGTAGCTGTTTCTAGAGCTTTTGAACGTATCTCACAACCTTCTTCAGCGAATCAAACCTGCTCAGGTATCATCAAATGACCTAAGTAAAGACACAGATATCTCAAATATCCATCCTCTAAAAAAAGGCCATGAGATGTGGTCGAAAGATCTGGAAAAAGCTAGTATGTGAACCTTGAGTTTAGAATATTTTCACATATAAGTGATGCATTTTATATATTATTCCAAACAAACACGAAACCAACTAATTTAGTAACAACAACACTAACAACAAAGAGAACTTGGCACCAAAATGTAGGGGAATAAATAACTAGTGCATCACTTCTTTAATGTATAGACAATATGGAACCAATCACTGAATTTCATTCATCAAACACTGGATTTCTCTCTCTCCTTTAATGATACTATTACTCCCATACGGCAAATTCCCCTTATTGCCAAATGAGACGGAGAGAGAGAAGCCTGTGTTAGACGAGGCAGACTGAGAGGAATTGTCAACACTAGTACCCTTCTCTCTCACACACACACACACACACACACACACACACACACACACACACACACACACACACACAGTCTGAGTCACCTGAAGACAAACCCCTTTATTGAGAAGCAGGCGGCCATCTTTGATTAGATGGAGTGACTCAGCGGACAGTGAACACAAGGGGGTGTGTTTGTATTTTTTTATGTGTGTGTTGGCCTGTGATTTTTGTGTGACAGTACAATGAATGAGTGCGTTTGTGTTCATGTGGGAATATGTGAATGTGTGTGACTGTGGCTATGAGAGAGAGTGTGTGTGTGTGTGACTGTGTGTGTGTGTTATCATACCTCGTGGTCTGGTATCTCAGAGGAAAGAGTCTTTCCCAGCACTGCTGCCGTCAGGTAGGTCCAACAGCGAGCCGTATTAGCCAGGTTATAACCTCCTGGTGAGGAAGAGGGAGACACAGACAGATATAAAGAGGAAACTTAGGAGAGGTCCATTACTTTGTGGTCACATATACTGTATGTCAGACGCTGCCAAAGTTTGTCTGACCATGGCTAATTACCCCCAACGTTGTCAAGAGTGGCTTCTTAAATTAAACAGTGTGGAACGGTTTGATTTCAAGTTACTTGGAACAGGGTTCGTACAGCTTTTTAAGAGTAAAATTCAAGCACTTTCAAGGTACCTAAAGCAAACATTTCCAGACTCTCGAAGCCTTTATCATCAAATCTAAACTGTTACTATAAATGCAATTGCGAAAAATAAAGTTTACATTATTCCTTTACACCCACAGCAATCAATGTATATTGTCACTTTGTTTATTTTACCAGCTGTTCATATTAACTTTGATTGTATGTATTGATCAGGATTATTTAATGCTTCCTAATTTCCAGAGTAAGCGATCAAAAGAGGACTAGTAATGAATGATGAGTGAACACAAGGGAAGAACTTTCCTTTTAGATTATGTTGAAAATCAATCATTTTTCAAGGACTATATCTGAATTCAAGCATTTTCCTAACCTTGAAAACATAACAGTTAAAATTAAGCTTTTTCCAAACTTTCAAGACTTTGTACAAACCCTGTTAGAGGGATAAATAAACAGGAAGTCAAGGTAAGACATGAACTGAAAAAGAGAAACATGAGGATAAAAAGAGCAGAAATAAAAGGAGAGAAAGTGTTTTCACATTTAGCTGGCTTAATGTGGACGTAGTCAAAATCTCTGACTCGCCACAACAAACTGGAAGCCAACAAGACAAACGGTTAGGTCAGAAAAGTTACCAACTCTCTTTCTCTCTCACACAAGAGACAGATAGAAAGAGAAAGAGAGGAGGATGAAGAGGATGGACTTGAGTTAAATTAAGAAAATGAAGAGAGGAGGATATAACGGAGAGAAAGTATGTAGGACAGAGAGGGAGGGAGAGAAAGGAAGAGAGGTGGGATTGTAAGTGAGTAAAATGGCTTCATTGTGTCGTATAAGTAGTAGCTATCATCTGGCCAAGGGCTGAGGGGTCTGGAACAGAGCAAGGCGTGTGCGTGTGTGTGTGTGTGTGTGTGAGCGTGCACGTGTGCGTAGGTCCGTGTGTGAGTGTAACTGCACAAGTGAATGAATCACTGAGATTCAAAGCAAATACAAACACACAAAAAACATGGTACATTCTACCTTTCATTAGGAGTATTTTAATACAGTGAGTACACATGCGCCCAGTGCTCATATACTGGGACACATCAATGCACACACTTAATTCACACATGCATACACACACAAAAACAATACACAACATCAGCCAGAAATAATAAACACACACATACAGCGTACCTCCTCCCAGCAGCAGTGTAGGTAGCTGCCACCCCAAGACATACTGCAGACACTTGCCCACCCCCACTGGGGTCATGTTGAAGGAGCACATGGGGTCGCCCGCCATGGTGTCGGCACCCAGCTGCATCACCAACGCCTCCGGGTTGAACTGCGCCCGCACTTCCTGCATCACACTGCAAAACAAGACAGCAGTAAACATGTTGTTAACCAACAGGACGGGCCAATCAGGAGCGAGTGTGGTTTAACTCAAAATAATAGCATTCAAGCAAGCAGTGTCTGAAAATGATAAATTACAGAATCACGCTAGAAAGTTTTATCATTACTGTGGCTTCTGTTCTACACAGCATTCTACCGTGCACCCTGTCTATAGTCAGCTCCACCAATCAGAAGTGACGGAACGCTAGTCTACAGTCAGCTCCACCAATCAGAAGTGACAGAACGCGGCTCTACAGTCAGCTCCACCAATCAGAAGTGACAGAACGCGGCTCTACAGTCAGCTCCACCAATCAGAAGTGACGGAACGCTAGTCTACAGTCAGCTCCACCAATCAGAAGTGACAGAACGCGGCTCTACAGTCAGCTCCACCAATCAGAAGTGACAGAACGCGGCTCTACAGTCAGCTCCACCAATCAGAAGTGACAGAACGCGGCTCTACAGTCAGCTCCACCAATCAGAAGTGACAGAACGCGGCTCTACAGTCAGCTCCACCAATCAGAAGTGACAGAACGCGGCTCTACAGTCAGCTCCACCAATCAGAAGTGACAGAACGCGGCTCTACAGTCAGCTCCACCAATCAGAAGTGACAGAACGCGGCTCTACAGTCAGCTCCAGCAATCAGATAGAGTTCTATAGATTTTATGGCTTCAGAAACTACCAAGATAGAAGTGAAACAAACTCCATGTTTCAAAATATCCCTTGAAAATCCTATGACGTCACAGATTATACTTACTGTCAATGATTATAACTTAATTCTGGAAAACCTGGTGAAACTGCATGGTATATTTTGGGGTTCTCAGGGTAGCGCCTTACAGACACTGACATTTCAAATTCACACTGTGATTTTCGCTTTTAGCGGCAACAGATTTGCTTTTTTGAGTGTTCAGTCTAGGAGAAAACTGGAAAATCCCAAGTTTAAGCTTTCACGTTGGAAGGAATCCCCTGCTGAAGTGTCCTTGATAAAACGCTGAAGCTGCATTAGCTCCAAGGCACTGCTCTATGGAGGACCCTGACCTTTGATCTCTGGGTAGGATGTGGTCATGCGTGGAGGGAAGGGAAAATAGAAGTTCTCCTCTGGGATCCTTGAGGAAAACATGCCTTAAAAGTTGCCTCTGAGCTGCACAGGGAATTCCTAATACTTTACTCTCTGTGTGTGTGTGTGTGTGTGTGTGTGTGTGTGTGTGTGTGTGTGCGTGTACCTGGTAAAAATCTGGTAGTATCTGTCATCCTGGATGCCGTCCTCCAGCGGGACGTTCACGGCGTACCAACGGCCTTTGCCCAGCCCCGTGTCACACATGTCACCCGTACCTAAATAATATACACACACTCATCTTACACCGTCTCCCAATATAGGTTGCCATATTAGAACGGGCTGTATCTTAAACATCTGCAAGGGTGGACCTGGGAAGAATCCAGGAGAGAACTTGTGCAGAGAGACGGTCATGACTTTGGATGTGAAGCTGAAGGCATCTTCCACACCTGCAGAGAGAGGAGGAGAAGGAATCGTAATGGATCAATAAAGAAAAATGTCTGATATCTGGGTGCTTTATGATATTTTTCAAACTGTACACCTTCACTAAAAAAATTCTCTAGGGAAACTTACTGAACTGAATTTTAGCCTGATAATAAATACGATAAACAAACAGAAAAGACAAAAGAAACTTACTTCTAATTAAACCCTGTCTGCAAGCCAAACATCCGACTGAATACAATACAATTTTAGTTTGAGTTTATTGTTTGTGTGTGTGTGTACCATCTCCGTGATGCAGGTCAACGTCCACATAGAGGACCCTCTCGTATTTCTCCCTCAGTCTGAGGATTCCCAACACAGCATCGTTCACATAACAGAAACCTGACGCCTCATCCCTGGGAGACACAAAGAAAGGGGGAAAGAAAACTGTAAGGTGTGAAGGTCTGACCTTTGCCTGGAGCGCCCCCATCAGGCCCATCAGTGGAACTGATGAGGACAGCTGGAGGCGCCTAAACTTGACTGAAGTAAGTGGTATCTAATGTTAGGAGTACGTAAGATTTCATGTTTGATGGCTTGACAAAATGTCCAAGGAAATCAAAAAAAGCATTAATATTATTTAGTTAACCAAAATGACAATACGTAAATAGTGACTTCAAATTGCATCCCAGCATCTTTTCAGACATTATAAACGGATATTATGGCACCATTATTACAGAGAAATTGTCAGAAATTGCTGTATTTGTTTGGTAATGTATACAGTGTGTATACAGTATACTTCTGTCTGAACAGGTGGACTCACTTCTTGGCATGGTGCCACCCCCCTGCCCAGTTGATGGCCACGTCACACTTTTGGTCCAGCAGACACTGGGCTGCCGTCAGTGTAGCGCCCCCTACTGCTGCCGCATAGTCAAATATCCCCTCCACCACTGGACAGTCATAACCTGGAGGGAGGGAAACACATGTAGGAGAGAGATGAAAATAATGACCAAAGCCCATTCTGAATTACCAGAGCCCACAATGAAATTTACAATGACACAAACAGCACTAAAATGTACTATAGAGTATTATACTGTAGATACTCAATGGGAAATGATGACAGTACATGTAAAATATCATTTCCACCTATTGAGTGTTTCCTAAAAAACTGCACTTGAACATAAGTAAACAGGAATGTAAATCGTGACCAAGAAAAATCCAGCAGGAGTAGTAGAAAAAATATTTATTCCTTCTTGATTTTCTGTGAAACTTCATAGAAGAGGTTAAAGAAAAGTGAAGGGCGGTGAATAAAAATAATCAGGAAGTGAAGGAAGGAATTAGATGGAGAAAGGGGAAAGAGTAGAAGAATGAGAAAGAGAAAAGGAAGAAAAGGGAAGGGAGGAAGACAGAAATGACGGAGGTGATCGATGGAAAACAATGGAGTGTGGCGTAAAATAAATTGAAGAGATGGCAGAGAGAGAAATGTCTTCATCCAGGAAAAGGTGGAGCAGTTTGCTTTTGTAACAAGACGGAAGGATGAACCAGAGAGGGGTGTGCAGAATACAAAAGGAGGAAATAACAGAGGGATGAGTCGAGGACATAAAGAAGAGCAAAGGTGGATGAGGGTGAATGACAGTAGGGAGGGAGACAGATGGAGAATGAGTCAAGGATATGAAACCAAGGAGGGTGAACTTGAGGATTAGTCTAAAGTTAGAAATGTAAACCTTGGAGAAGGATGCTTAGAGGTGATAGTGGGGTCTTCTTGATAGAGTCCCATCCGGTTGAGGTTTAGTTGAGATGAGGCGGGGGTCACCTCTGGGTTAAAATATCACTTTTTTTTATTTATTTGTATGTATTCCTATCTCAACCAAAGTATACAAAAATGTAAAAAGGACAGTGAAGTTAGATTACATTTAAGTAGATTCAAAACCTTGAAGGTGTACCGTGTACTCTTGGAGACATAAACTTTTTGAATCTTGTGTTGTAGTGCCCTCTGCTGCCGACAAATAAGCACTGCATCTAACTTCTCAAGGAGTCTTCTCCACATGATTTTTCCACTTTAAATCACTCCATTTTCCATATTGAACAGCGGCTAGACAAGATAATTGGTAGTAAAATCCGTCTGTAGTGAATAAGGAGGATCACCCACCACTATTTTGTGTGTGTCAGTGTGTCAATTAATCTGTCGCTCACATTTTGTAGTGTTTGCCTGTTCTCACAAACTGTACTTAAACATGGAAGGTAGGTTTTCAAAGGACAGATGGGTAGAATGTGAACACATTATTTTGGCCGGTAACAGTCATCCTTGGCTTTTCTCACCCAGGCCGTAGTCGGCTGACTGGGGGTCATCGTTGTCTCCATCCTGGCTGATCTTTTGAAGATGCTCCAGGTAAGAGTCTGTGTGAAACTTGGCCATTTCCTCGATGGTGGCCAGCTGAGGTTTAACGGTGCTGGAGAGAAAGGGGAAGAAAAACAATATTAATGGTACAAACTGGTACTCATGCTGCTGACGGATTAATACACTGAGCCGTTACAGAAATATTGGCACCACACAGCCAGCAGTAAAAGAAAATGCCAACTGCACAGAAACTGCTGTGCTGATGTAAAATGAATCAACAGAATAAATACCGCATTGATATACTGGGAGTGGAAATTGAGTGGGATTGAGATATGGAGAAATAAATAAATTTCTTTATTTAAAGAAAACCGGAACAAGCTGTGAGCTGAGTGTCTATTTGCCAATGTGCAGAGCAAAACTTTTACGCAATAATTTAATCAACTGAAATCAAAAATGGCATTCAACTATCTGGGGGGGAAATGTTACTGTGCTGGAGCTGAGAAGCACAATCAATCAATTTAAATCAAATGAAAAAACTTAATCTTTGATTGGCAATTAAAAATCTGCAAAGTAGGAACGTATACAATACAATCACCGAGACAGTACAATGTGTACAGCTGGGCTATACAAAAACACTGTAGGATTCAAGACACTATACGATACACTATCTGAGTACAGGTTTCTGCAAAACATATGCAACACGTTTAGTAATTAGTAGAATAAAACCAATTTCACTCTAAAATGAGCTTAAACTGTATTTCATTGTGTACCAGTGTAGCATAGCACACGCTGTGCAAGCTGTGCAAGCAGGGACATTTAGAAATTAGTAATATAAATAGGGATTTGTTAAGCCTTTTCTTATGGACTAGCATAGTGTATGGGTTAGTAAAGTTGTCTCACTGAGTCTGGGAATTAACACGAACAATAAGACCAGCCCCAAAATACTTTTAGAGATTGAATCAATAACTTTGAGTCTAAACAAGTAAAATCTTTAAATGACTAAAATGAATGAAAGTAATTCATGAGCATCCACTCTGTTTTGAAAAAGTAGGCAGTGAGTTAACGCTCCAGGTAGCAGCTAGCTTAACAGGCTACTTCTGTACAGTATGTGAAGCTATTTAAAAAGTATTTTAATCTCCGTTTATGTTAGAAAACTGGCATTAGCTGTTTAACACCACTCACCTCATGTTTTCAAGGAGTCCATAGGCTTCTATCAGTGAGTGGACCATACTTGCCTGGAAATGAACACGGTAGAAAATCACGAAATTAAAAACACAGACCGGACAATGATAACAGCAAAGCAGAGCTAGTGAGTAAGAAAGGTAACTAGCCTTACAAAACCCACCCGGTTTGGCACTTTGGATAAAGTGTCGCAAGTCTCAATGTACTCCGGGCTGTAAACATACGCGACTCTCCGTTTACTGCAGCGGTCATCGTCGCTGTCTCCTCTGCAACTCATTTACGACGGATAAAATATAAATAATTTGACGGAGAATGAAGCTAAAACAAATCCACAGTGAGAGGATGCGAGCGGCGTCTTGTTCGCAAGTCTGGCGTTACACCGTCAACACTCCCCCCCGTAAAGTCGGTTCACAGTCTTCACCACTCGGTTGGAGGGAAGACGACGCTGATAAAATTAAAAAATATATATATATATACATAACGTAGGGTGATTTTATCTCGTTTGAAACAAGGGCATGTCGACGATTTAGTTAACGGGTAAGACGGAGAGCTGCTTCATCGAATATAACGTATGGACGTGCGGGGACGTTTTTAAAAGTGGAACGCACGCGGAGCGAGAAGCATTCTGGGATTTCTTGTAGTCTTTTTCGACTTCTCTAAAGTAGAGTTTGAGCCAACGTTTAAGATGAATTGAGACACGACTTCCCAACTAATATATTTCCAGTCAACATATTTTGGCCAGTATACTTTTATTTTATTTTTTTTAATTTTGTAACTACAGCTCTTGAGGAAGAAGGAACAGGAAATGGCAATTCCCCACAAAACTACACCTGTAGTGACTACTAAGTACATTTACTCAAGTACTGTACTTATTTTTAGTACTTGTACGTACTTGAGTATTTCCATTTTATACTTTATACTTCTACTCCACTACATCTCAGAGGCAAATATTCTACTTTTTACTCCACTACATTTATTTGATAGCTTTAGCTACAGTTACTTTGCAGATTTAGATTATTAATACAAAATATAAATCAACTAATAAATTATGATATATTATTATAGATTAAGCTACCCAGCAGTATATAAAGTAATTAAAATTAGCCTCACCTTTACCAGCTGCAACATTAAAGTGATGTACACATTAATGCATCAATAATTATAATACAATATAAACAATTCTGAAATGGGCCATTCTGCATAATGAGTATTTTTAAACTGTAGCATTGCTACTTTTACTTAAGTAAAAGATCTTAATACTTCTTCCGCCACTGGATAGGGGCCCCTGAAGCACCCAGAGTATCTGTGTACAGGTCATGGGTTCTCGGTGAGAGAATTAATGTTTTCGCTAGAGGGCGCACAAAAAAAACAGCTGACTTCCAACCGCAATTCACTCACTGAGACACAATGCCAAAAAAAAAAGCCATTATTTTATTTATCAATGACCACATTTAATGCTAAACCATGACACCGGATAATGCACTAATAAAACAGTAAATGTGCTTTACGTGTTGGTGCACGGGTGTTTTCTACTGTTTTTGCCTCACTTTCCTTCCTGGTTGAATTTGACAGCTTCTGCCCAAGAGGCTGTTCAAGTATTTCTGCAAAGCACTTTAATGTAATTTTTCTAGATATTTGTTAACAGTGTACAAGTTAGGTTTATCACCTTTATCCTCGACTAGTAAACTCTGCCATTACTCTGTCATAGTGTGAAAACTCCATGCAGTGGCTTACACTAGTGTCAAGTTATTTACAACAAAGAATAGAATATCCGGTTAAAACATTCAGAATAAAATACTTATTAACACAGTTAAGCACTGATGCCAAATACCTCAATAAAAGTATAATATATATATTTATATCAATGAAAGCACAGTAAATTAAAATGCAGGTGTTATTCTTAATGTTCTTAATGTAACCCCAGTTGATTTATTTTAATGTTTCTGATTTCAAGTGAAGTTTCATGGTTTTATGTGATTTTAGGAGACTATGTGCTAAAATAATAATGGTGTCAGCTTTTTAAAACGCCACAATGTGTAACTTTAAATTATAAACTTAAAGTGCACTTTAAGCCACTCTCCATAATCCCATAAAAGATAGCAAAGACATGACAGCGTAGAGCAGTGAAGAGCTAGGTCTTTTCTGACATGCTTTTATTTCGAAGGCAGCATTTCCGAACTTCCGGTGTTGTCGCTGCTTCCTGTGACTAGCTTACCGCAGCTTCAGGTTACACTTGCTGTATCTTCGTTGCTGCCGCGTTGTTGAGCTGTTTTTGGGACAGCCAGGCAGCAGCTTTCCTGGTCGCCTTGAAAGCCGTCCTCCTTTTCGGCTTTTTGGACTTCCGAGAAGCGCCGAAGAAATGACTTTACTGTCGAGGATTTAGCGAGTTTGTGTTCTTGACAGCTTGAAGCCACCTGAACTGAGCTGAACTGAACCGTTGACTTGTCACCATGAGAAGCAGGAGCAACTCGGGCGTTAAACTGGACAACTATGCCCGGATAGTGCACGAAACTATCCTGAAGCACCAAGTGAGTGTTTAATTGTGTTTGTCACATCTATGTAGTAAACTTAACGGTAACTTAACAGTAGCTGCTTCATACCTGCAGGCAGGTTATGTTAGCTTGTCAAGTGAGAGCCCAATGTTTTCATGCATGCGGTAGGTGAAGTATTTTATATTGCGCAAGGCATCTGCACTCTTTCAAACAGACACACATGTACATATTACACACTCATTACTTGTGTGAGTGTGTGTGTGGTCACTGTTGAGTATGTGTGTAGCTTAATGAAGCTTTAGAGTCATGCTTGTGGCACTTTGTACACTTCTGAAGACCCTCATTAACATACATCATATGGTCAAAAGTGTATTGACACCTGATTATTACACCCATATGTGATTTTTGGACATGGGTATTACACTGCAGCTACAACAGCCTCCACTCTTCTGGGAAGACTTGCCACCAGATTTTCATTCAGCCACAAGAGCATTAGTGAGGTCCAACACTGATGTCCAAACTGGAAAAAGCATTTCTTTATGGTCCTGGTTTTGTGCACGGGGGCATTGTTATGTGGAAACAGGAAAGGGACAAACACAAACTGTTGCCTCAGATTTGGAAGCACGCTGTTGTCTAAAATATCATTGTATGCTGTTGCATTAACATTTCCCTTCATCTGAACTAAGGGGCCTAGCCAAATCCATGAAAAACTCCCCCAGACAGTCCCAGTAAAAGTCCACGTAATTTTGGCAATATATTATAATGCACTCTTTAGCCCATAACACATACAGTACATAAACCATAACAACTACATGCCTGACCCCAAACTTTATCCTGAACTTAATCTAAACAATCAAATAGCCCTTTGAAGAAGTGGTAACCGGACAAAATGCGGTCACTTCTCAGCAAAGTCCTTACAAGGTCAAATAATCAAACTGGCCCTGACAAAGATAGAAGTACAATGTTTGAACACCAAACAGGATTTGGGTGAGCGTGTCCGCTGCAGGACAGCAGGTTGCAAAAACTAGTCAGAAACTGAAGACACAAAAAGAGAAAACCCAATAAATTAATTATATACTAGTGGATTAGAGGCTAGGTAAGGGGGCAATGGGTAAGGGGGCAGGACTCGGACTCTCTGTTATGCTTATTTTACACCTGACTTGTGTGTTTTTGGACTGTGGGAGGAGACACAAACTCCATCCAAAAAGAACAGAGAACAGAAATCAAACCCTTGTGCTTCTTGTGCTGGTTCTAATTTTGGATAATCGATTGTTGTCAAGTTGATAAAGACACAGAGGAGGAGAGGAAGAAGAGGAGGGACAGTTCTGATTGGGGTTTTGATACCGAACCATTTGAGGCACACTGACGCTGGTCCAGAGGTTTGAGACCTCACCTCTCTCTTCAGTTATCTGGCCTTTACGTTCTGTAGAAACTAGAATATGGAAGCGGGCAAACTCTGTGTGAAGTCACCTTTGAATCTGTCCCAAATGGCTAGCAGCCAGCCTGCAGTTGTATACAGCTCACTGCTCAGATGGATCACTCCACTAATGGCTGTGTGGCAGTGAGAGCAGAGGCGTGCTGCAGCTGCAAGCCAAGAGTCGAGGAAAATGCAACTGATTAAGAGTGATGAATGTATTGACAGTAAATCTACCTGTCCGTTCTTGTCTTAATAAATGTCTTAGCCAGAGATCTGCGTTGTGTAGCCTTTCCACAGTCTATTCCATTAGAAGAATAACTTCTCTAAACACATAAATCACTCTCATTATACTCAAAGCGAAGGCTGCCTGGAGCCTTGACAACGTCTTACATGTCGGCTTTCTCGCTGGTGTATTTGTGCAACTTACCCACAATTGACGTTTTTCTCTGTTAGTGATGAAACCTAACTTGATGTTGAAACAGCTGACTGTGATGATGTCTCCGTTAGCTGTAATAAAATGATAATTTATAACTTGAACATCAGGAAAAATGATTTAGTGGCTGTTCAGGCCCAACAGCGGTGACAGAGAGGAAATAGCTGTATTTATGTTACACAAAGATGACATTTTATTCCAGTTCCTCAGCTAACTGAATAACTCTCACATTGCCTCATCTGCATGTGTATTTTGCTGTTTTCAAGGGGTTGTTGTTCAGAATAGTAGCAACATCCTCTTTACAACAGGAAGCAATGGGGCTTATGGGAAATGTAGTTTTGGGATATGTTGCAGCCTGTTCCCTACATCCCAGCAGAGTTAGTCTAAACTAAAAGCTAATCGTTTTCATTTTTTACCAATTTTAACAGAAAAATGACACATTTTATATTTTTGAAAGGAGCAGATGGCTCTAAATAGATTTTTTTTAAAACATATTTTATGTCCCCACACAACCAAAAGTTGTGTTTTCTGCTACAAGAAGACAAAGTTTGTAGTAAATGAAGTCCTCTGATGGTGGCACAGCTTAGAATATGATTCATGTAAGAAATGAAACGATTAGTCGACGAGCAACTATTTTGATATTTGTTTATAACTGTTTAAGCCAAGTAAATTTAATTTATATAGCCCATTATTACTAAACACAAATGTGGCTTCACAATCTGTACAGCAACGTGTACGTCCTTTTAAAAAAAAAAAAACAAAAAAAAGAAAATTTCACAGATGCCACCTTCTCAAGTGTGAATATCTGCTGGTTTTCTTGTAGTCTTGTGAAGAGCATTTTTCTCTATTTTCTCACATTTTATAAGCTAAACAGTTAATTGAAAAAATAATCAGCAGATTAACCAATAATGAAACTAATAGTTCATTGCAGCCCTGCTTCATGGAAAACTGAATGAACCCAAAAATGCGCGAGTCCCTCAAAGTAAGAATAGAACAACAAATTTAGTCTTGTTGATTTCATTAATTATAACCTGTTTTTACAATTTCCCATTAGTTTGTATTAACTGCTGACCTGTGACCTTTGACCTCTGTGTGTGTGTCTGACAGGATCCGGTAACGGGTCTTCTGCCAGGCAGCTCAGATCAGCCGCACTCCTGGGTCAGAGACAATGTTTACAGCATCCTGTCAGTGTGGGCCCTCAGTCTGGCCTACAGGAAAAACGCTGACAGGGACGAAGACAAGGCCAAGGCCTACGAACTGGAGCAGGTGAGGCGTGCGTGTCTGCGTTTGGGTGATGAAAAAGACGCTCATGGGATTAAGATTGAGAATTTCTGTTTCTTTAATCCCTTAAATGCCGTATTGGTTCCTAAAACGTGTGCATCTGAAGTTAGTTAATACTTTAGTCCCTGTCGCGGTGCAGAGTGTGCAGCTCCTCCGGTTTCATGTTGAAAATGTTGACATTTAACCAACTCTCTCTCTCTAGAGTGTGGTGAAGCTAATGAGAGGTATCCTCCAGTGCATAATGAGGCAGGTATGTTGTCTCAGAGTATTTGTTTGGTCTCCAACACATTGATACTTAAAGCACCTGATATAAGATTCATTCCGTATTGATCAGACCTGCGTCATGTCAAGTGTTTACTCTGCTTCATTTGCTTCCCTGTGATTTCTTTTCTTGGACATATATGGATATTATTTCATTTTGCTTTGTGACTGATTGATTAGATCACAGGCATGTTTTGACGAGTCTCTCCTCCTCCCAGCTGGATAAGGTGGAGAAGTTTAAATACAGCAAAAGTACCTCAGACTCGCTCCACGCCAAGTACAACACCAGGACCTGTGCTCCGGTTGTTGGAGACGACCAGTGGGGTCACCTCCAGGTCGACGCCACCTCTCTCTTCCTGTTCTTCCTCGCTCAGATGACAGCATCGGGTAAATGTGCAACAAAGAGCCTTTTTTACATGTTAAATCTTGACAGATCTTTGCAGTATGAGGAAAAACGCCAGGTGAACAGGCAAAACCAGCTCATTCTGAGTGCATTTCTGGGAGTTTTCAGGTGTTTGTAGATTTTAATTTGATCTAAGGTCAAGGTTTTTGTGTGCGAAAACAAAAAGAAAAACCTAAAAACAAAGATCAAGGATATTTAATTAAGGTAATGGTAAAAATGGTACAGGAATTTCAAGTAATGAGACAATTATTTTACATTCAGCTACATAAAAATATGTTTCAGCAAGAGTTTTGTCAGCTATTTTTAGATTTAGTCTGAGATCCTGAGGTCATATTTTTGTCAACTTCATTCTGCCTATATGTCGTCAAATTTTAGTGAAAACTCTTCATCAAGAAAACCACAAAAACATTTGATTTATAAGTCTTGTTTTAGTCTTCATCAATAAATGAGTTGAGAATAACTTTGTGAACAGTCTAGTTTTAATCGAGACCAAGTATGAGCACTAACAAACGTCTAGTCTACTTTCAGTCTAAAACTAACAGAAAAATGGCCACAACATTTTAGGTTTTATGATCAAGAATGCTGCTTTTTTAAAAATATCTATAAATGCAAAGAATTTACAGACATGAAGCGTGTTCTCATTTGCATATTTATTTTTAGAATAAACCAACTAATACTATCAAGAAACCAGAAAAACAGTCAAAAGCATTTAAATAAGTGCAGCTCTGAGACGAATGGAACAATTCAAGAGCAACAAGATCTAAAGACGATGAAAAACATACAGAAGGAGATCGTTTTTTAACCCTAAAAAACATACATCAGCTTTTTAATTTTTTTTTTACAGAACAAATGTGCCTATTCAGGATGTTTGGAGGAAAAACATTTGACTTTTGATGATAGGAAAGAGAGAACAAGAAGTTTATTACAGGGTTCGTACAAAGTCTTGAAAGTTTGGAAAAAAGCTTAATTTTAACCGTTATGTTTTCAAGGTTAGAAAAATGCTTGAATTCAAATATACTCCTTGAAAAATGCTTGATTTTCAACATGATCTGGTGTTTCATCATCTACACAATCACTCATGTAAACCAAAAATCTTTTAATATTTGAAATGAAACGATCCCGTCATAATATTTGTTTTTTGTCTCCCGGCATTTATAGTAACAATTAAAGGCTTTGAGAGTACCTTGAAAGTGCTTGAAATTTACTCTTAACAAGCAGTACGAACCCTAGTGTTTTTGTGTTTGTTGTTCATGATATTTAATCCACTTTCATCGGCTTTTATGCGGCATTAACTGTTTATGTCTTAACTGTTAAATACCTTAATAAATTGTCCGTTCCTGTCTTTGTGTGTGTGTGTGTGTGTGTGTGTGTGTGTGTGTGTGTGTGTACGTGCACCAGGTCTCCATATCGTCTACACCCAAGATGAAGTGGACGTAGTTCAGAATCTCATGTTCTACATTGAGGCAGCTTACAAAGTGGCTGTAAGTGTTCATTCATTGTCAACAGCCTCAGAACAAAAACGCCTGAAGGACAAATCCGCCCTTAAACATTTAAACTGAGCTGCTAAATTCCTGGAGCCATTTTTCTTTCATTTTCTGGAGCCTTTAATGTCACATTAACGCGGTCTATTTCTTCTTTTCTGGTCCCCCGCAGGATTATGGGATGTGGGAAAGAGGAGACAAAACCAACCAGGGCATCACTGAGATCAACGCCAGCTCTATAGGCATGGCCAAGGTTAATACAGCACACACACACACACAGAAACATACATACGATACGGTATCAACAGCCTCACAGTGTGATATCGGGGTGAGGGGAACAGCGAGGAAGAGCGTCCCACCACAGAGGCAGAACAGGTGCTCCAGTAAAAATCTCTGGCTCGGTGGAAGGTGTCTGGTCACTGCGACAGCCTTTACGCTGACCTTTAGACAACCCAGACTCTCCAAACTAGCTCGGGATCAGATGGACGGACTTTGTTTTGGTGCTCAAAGTGCACACAGGAGCACCAGCACCTCCTGATGTCAGTGTAGATAAATATAACGCTGCTGTCAAAAAAACGAAGGGTGACAGCCTGTAGCTAAATGTTTTATAACATGAACAAGTCTTGTCTCAATCCATATAATGCTTCAAGTGAAAGAAAACATGACGAACATTGTTCACATAGCAGGATACTCACTCTCTCCGGACGCTGTCCTTGGCCGGCGGGGAACAGGAGGTATCAGGTTCTCTGTGGTCTTCCAAGAATGGCTTCACACTCAGAAATAACACAGCACGCACAGTACCCAGTGCACACACACACACACGCACACACACACACACAGAGTTTAATTTAAGACTTTGGGAACAGGCACCACTGCAGGATGTTCCCTGCTCCATTAATTACATCAGTATTTATAAAAGCAAAATGTAGAATGATGCACTACTGCTGTGTATGTACACACCACAGATAATACTGTGTATTATACTCTATGTATTGTACTATAATACCACACTCTGTTCATTTCTTTTGAGACTGTAATGTACAATATTACATCAGACTATATACCATTTGTTATTAACAAAAAAGGGACAATTACATAAAAGACTATGCTGTAGGTTTTTATATTTGATACTTGAGTGTGACCGATGTTATTGTACAGTACTGGTTTATCACATGATGTTATACATACTGGCAGACAACATACATACAAACTGCAGTAAATTAAATGTTTTACAATTTGACAATTTGATATATTTCTGTTGTATTTTTGTATTTACACTCAATAATAATTTAATTTCCAGTTAACTTTACTGTTCAAAATCTGCCGTTATTTTTACTGTTTCTGTCATCTGTGAAATTTATTGCTCAACTGTAAAATATTTCTGTCAAATAATAACCCAAAACATTTAACATTTGTTTGTGTTATGTGATTCGGATTAAAAATCAAATAGTAGAACATTATTATTAAGTATCGCTTAGCCTCTGTTTGATACTCTGCTATACTGTGCACTTTAGCGAGCTGGAATCTGTTTATTTATTCATTTTGAAATGAATTATACAATATAATATTATAAAAACCTAATCCCAGGCGCAATACAGCTTAAACTAAACTCTATTTCTTGGTGAAAATCTGGGAACAAGCTAAGCCGTAGTAATTCTGTTCTGTGTACTACAGTATGCTACACACTGTGTTGTCATCTCCAGTATGTGTACTGTATGTAAACTATTGTATACTACACCACACTGTACTGCTGCCTTGTTTTTAACGAGGGTCACATGACTGCTGTGTGTCCTCCAGGCGGCTCTGGAGGCTTTGGACGACCTCAACCTGTTTGGAGCGAAAGGAGGACCTGGATCTGTGGTCCACGCTTTGGCTGATGACATACAGCACTGCCAGGTACACACACACACACACACACACATTCAGATGCAAATACATGTATATATGATAGTAACATGATGTGATTCTAATTAACCCTCCACTTTCCTTTCCTTTCCTCCCTCATCAGTCCATCCTGACGTCGATGTTACCCAGAGCGTCCATCTCTAAAGAGGTGGATGCCGGAGTCCTGGCCATCATCTCGTACCCCGCCTTCGCTGTGGAGGACATGAGCATAGTCAACATGACCAAGGAGGAGATCATCTCTAAGCTGCAGGTGCAGAGGAGTTCAGTGAAATAGGAAAAAGATGTGCTTTACTTTAAAGAGGAGATCTGCACATTGCATAAAGAGAGTATGAAGCCATATATAATAAACAGATGTGTGACTGTTAGCCTGGGAGAGGAGGGTGAGGTTGAGTATTTTTAGTTTACAGTGAGGTGACATCTGATTTAAAGTCTAGCTGACCAAAATGTCTCTTGTTTTACAGAATAAAGTACATTTTTAATACATACACCTCATGCATTATTACACTGACTGAAGTAGCTGCACTGTTGAATGTTTAAGATGAATGTGTCCCCGCTGACTTCCTCTCTGTGTGTCTGTTCAGGGTCGATACGGCTGCTGCAGGTTTCTCAGAGACGGACACAAAACTCCTAAAGAGGTAAACGGCCTATAAAGGGTTAGGACACTCACTTTGATCTCACTTTGGTTTTTCATCATCAAAAGCAGTAGATGCTGAGTAGACGTTTATGTATGTTGAGGAGGTGCGTTGCGTTCAGGTGCAAAGCCACAACGTTACGTCTTGACCCTGTCTTGACTCTCGACTATTCGTGGGCCGTTCAAGGAAATTTTCTTTCAGTCCTTTTCCTCCTCTTTTTCTTCCTCTCTTCTTCGTTCCTCCAGGATCCAAACCGTCTGTACTACGAGTCTGCAGAACTGAAGCTGTTTGAAAACATCGAGTGCGAGTGGCCGCTGTTCTGGACCTACCTCATACTGGACGGCATTTTCATCAACAGCCCTGAACAGGTGATTTTACGTCACTACGTGTGTGTTTCCAACAAGCATCGCTCTTTGCGTTTTCCATGTGAATATTAACGAGGCAAATGTTGGATACTATCTCTGTTAATTCATCCAGGTGCAAGAGTACCAGGAGGCTCTGGAGGGCATCCTGATCAAACAGAAAGACGGGATACGGCTGCTGCCAGAGCTCTACAGTGTCCCCCCGGATAAGGTAACGCCTTTCAGGGAACTCTGAGAATCTTTATAAGGTGTTGTTAAGAGTTAAGCAGCAACCCTCACTGAGATCCTCATCTTTTAAATCTCTCTGTTCTAACCTGTTTGGATGTGTTTTTATTGAATCTGCTCTGATTTATGCAACCTTTTAATACTTCAGCTTTAACATTGTTTTGTTCTGTTGTCTATAAAAACAGGTGGAGGAGGAGTACATGAACCCTCACTCTGTGGAGAGGATCCCGATGGGCAAATGTCCTCTGAAATGGGGACAGTCTCTGTACATCCTGGGAAACCTTTTGACTGAGGTGAGCTCTCATTTCATTTGCTAACACAAAAAAAAAACATATAAAAAGATTATCTAGCTTAGCTTAGCATAAAGACTGTAAACGGGGGGAAACTGCTAGCCTAGCTCTGTCCAAAAGTAGCAAAATCTACCTACCAGCACCTGTAACGCTCAATAATTAACGTGTTATATCTTGTTTGTTTAATCCGTACTAAAACCGAAGTGTCAAAAGGACAATTCGCTGTTTTACCTGGGGGTATGTGCCGGGCTATTTCTTGGCCAGGACCAGTTGCCGGGCAACCAGCAGAGACTCCAAGAAGTTAGTGGTCCTGGCCGAAATATAAAGTGTTAATTAGTGAGCTTTAGAGCAGCTGGTAGGCAGATTTCGTTACCTTTGGACAGAACCAGGCTAGCTGTTTCCCCCTGTTTCCAGTCTTTATGCTAAGCTAAGCTAACCGACAAACATGAAAGTGGTATCAGTCTTCTCATCTAACCCCTCGGCAAAAAAGCAAATAAACGTATTTCACAAAATGTCGAACTATTTCTTTCTAATACATCAACAACACATTCAAGGTTGCTTGTTTTTCTAGAGCAAGTGTGTATTTAATACCAGGAAATGATTGGCTAATGATACGACTAAACGAAGGACTAAAAATGAAGTAGCATTAGTCAACTAAACCAGTTATAATTCTTTTTTTACTTTTTACTGTTTTTAAATTCTTGTAATTCCTCATTTCTTCAAATCTAGTTATCTTTGGACCCTTGTATTAAATATTCGTATTGCTTTTCCTATATCGTTTCTGTTTATCTTGTTATTGATTTTATTATTTTACTCCATAAAGCCTGTTTTGAGCAGAGTGCAAACAAATTGATTTATTTTTGATTAATTTATTATGATTACACTTAATATTTTAATGCTGCAGACTCATTCAGTCGTCTCTTATGAGTCCTCAAAACGCTCCAAGTAAAGTTTTATGTGTTGTTTTAATTCGCCGTATCTGTCGGATCAGTCAGCCACTTCACTGTCATTGGCTCTGACTTTTTAAGCTCTGTCTCATTTTTAAGGGATTTCTCGCCCCCGGAGAGATCGACCCTCTTAACCGCCGTTTCTCCACCATCCCCAAGCCTGATGTGGTCGTACAGGGTGAGTTTACGGGGCATTTGACGAGGTTGTTTCAGTCCCAGATTGGTGTAGGAAGTTCTGGATAAACTCGGAGTGAAATGTGTCTTTTGGCCAAATGCACGCAGCAGCAATACTTCATGTTCTCTCTCCTCCTGTAGTGTCGATCCTGGCAGAGTCTGAGGAGATTAAAGAGCTGCTGCTGAAGAACGGCATCGAAGTGGAGACTGTGGCTGACATCCATCCCATCCACGTGCAGCCCTCCAGAGTCCTCAGCCACATCTACGCCAGACTCGGTACGACCTCGGAGGACATTTTCTTATCGCTTTTTTCTGGGTGAAAAGCTTTGGATCAGAAATGACACATTTTTTGGTTTGTTTTTTTTAATCGAGAAATGTCCTGTTTTTTTACAGCGTCAGTTACACACAGAAGGGTGTGAAACCTGATGACAGCAATTTATCATGGACATGTGCACTTTTTAAACATCGCTTGCTTCATCTATCTGTTAAAGGAATGGCGTATTGTCATCCAGAGACAGATGTTTGTCACATAAATGTCTGTAATGGCTTTATTCAGACGTGACAGGACCATTACAAATACATCATGATGGATTTAAAAACAAATTTTGATGCTGAAGCTCAATTAATGACCATCACAAGCTCACTTCTCACAGTTAATCCACCTACACAGTTTCATCATTTAGACAATTCAGCTGTCTTCTTTAATAAGTCCCACAAAAACATTGAAATTCTATTTGCTCGCATGATTTATGTAAAGAGTTTTGCTTTTACCCATACAGCATGAATGAAAGCTGAAAGCTGTCGGAAGTGTTACAGAAATGTTATGAGGTCCGACCTAGCGAGATCGCCGTCGTGACATTTATGTAAAAGTGACTCAGGCGCCATTCAGGCATGAAACTGATAGTGTTACTCGCTTCACGTACTGGTGAGTAAAGGCCGTTGGTGCCGTTGAGGGTTAACGCTGCTCGGCCCAGCAGCTGTTGGAGCTAAATTTATAACAGCTTCTAGTTCATGGCAATGCTGAGAAATGTAGTTTTTCATACATTCAAGATGGTGCAGATCTGAGAAAATGCAACTTTTTGCTGCTCACATTATTCCGAAATAAAGTATAATTTAGCTGAGACTTCCAGATGCTGATCTCTCCAGACTTTCACTCACCCCCTTTTTCCCCTTTTCCTGCTCTGTTGCAGGTCGTAACCCGAGGCTGGGTCTGACGGGGCGACCCTACAGGAGAATAGGAGTGCTGGGAACCTCCAAGTTCTACATCATCAGAAACACCATGTTCTCATTCACACCTCAGGTTAGTAAGAAATTACGTAGCGGTGAATGTCATTCTGTCATAGTTCAAAAGCAGATTTCATATAAGAATCACAGCTGCCACTGCTCATATTACTATCATAGCACTTACATTAAAATGTGATAAGGTCTTGAGTTATAAAACAGACCAGAGTCTTGGGGAGTTATAGCTTGAAAACTCCTATTAAAGTCTAATTATTCTGTTCCCTCTTTTTGACATCATCCTGGTGAAAAAGAGTTAAATCCCTGCGTTTCTCCCTCATTAAATCCCTCCAGTTCATCGACCACCAGCAGTTCTACCTGGCGCTGGACAACAAAATGATCGTGGAGATGCTGAGGACGGAAATCGCCTACCTCTCGTGCAGGTGGAGGATGACCGGACGACCCACCGTCACTTTCCCCATTTCACAGACTATGCTGAGTAAGCACAAACACACACACACCATGTATCTAGCTAGAAGTTATCTAAATATAACGCTTAAAAAGTGTTGAAAAAATGAATTAAAGTCAGTCGTTGAAGATTCTGCATGTCGACTCTGAGACTAAAGGGGAGAACAGGGTCAGTATTACGTGATCCAACCCGTCTGCTTTGTTGAGGATTAATTAAATGTTGCTGTCTGTAACCTGCATATAAGAACATTCAAATTTTGTGTTTAGCAGACTTCATGTGTTCCTCATTTCGTGTGTGTGTGTGTGTTTCAGCTGAAGACCACACAAACCTGGACCCTGCAGTCTTGGCCACACTGAAGAAGCTACAGGATGGATATTATGGAGGAGCAAGGTGAAGAAAAGAAGTTTAAACACCACATATTACATGGTTGATTTTGAGGGCTGGTTCTGGTATTTTTATTTTAGATAAAACATTTAAAAATTTGAGTAATTTAAGGCTAAAAATCTAAACTTTAAGGACATACACTAATTCTCGTCGGGAAATTCTAAATCCTTTCATTTTATTTCGATTTAATATCATATTAAAAACGTTAAATGAATGAATTAGATGACAAAAAAAGTAAATTATCAGTAAATATCATTTTTTTGGTGGTGGCTACTCTGAAATTTGGGTTTATAACCTGAGTATTTCCACTGTAAAATCCTGGCTACATCCCTGAATGTCTTTGTGACTTCAGTTCGTGTAGCATCATTGACATTTGCTCTATTTCATTTTTCTTCTCTCTCTAAAACAACGCCAAGAAATCAACATGTAGACATTTTTGAGTGTTTTATTTTGCTTCAGTTAAAGGGTTTTATGCGTCTCTTCAGGCTTTTTGTTTCAATGCTTTTATTGTTTTTAACTAACCTGATCTCAGATCAATTGAACCAAACTTAAGCTTCAGTTAATCACTTCGACGATGCAGCCGGCATCTTCGTTGCCATGATTTTGTTGTTAGATCGAAGACTTGGGTTTTGTTGTCGTGCTAAAATATGAACAACATAAAACACTTTAGAAAGCAGCAGGTACAGAACAGATAAACACTAGTGGTTGTTAGTTGTCTTACAGAAACCTCTTCCTCCTCCTCCTCCTCCTCCTCTCCAGGATCCAGACGGGGAAGCTGTCGGAGTTCTTGACCACTTCCTGTTTCGCTCACCTGAGCTTCCTGGACGGTAAGGGTTCTGGCAGCATGAGCCGCCACGGCGAGGAGTATGGTGATGATGCGGGTGACGGCGATGGATACGTGCATGAGTTACGTTATGATGATGGTAAGAAAAAGAAAACAAGATGGACGGATGGATGGATGGAAAAGAATGGTGACACCAGCGATGGGAAAATGGATCCAAGTCTTTCTTGTTTGTTTGTTTTCCATCGTTGGTTTGATCATTCCTCGTGGTATGTGTTCCTAAAATACATACACGGCCATAGACTGTAGTAGCACTTATACATAGAGGCAAAGTAGCTGTGCTTTGCCTCTATGTACTGTTACTATCATGATTAACCTGCTAAGACACTCGAAATTAAAGTTAAAAAGTCTGTGGATGTTGTTTATTTTCCCAATTTTTGCAGTCAATTGCAACAGCAGCCCTCTTGTGCTCTTCTAATTATATTTCTCTGTCATTGAGAGTGATCTAATTCATCTGACCCCATGCTGACATCTAAACAATTAACAGATCTTTTCATAATTATTACCTGTCAATTATCTTATTAGAAAACATGACATGAAACGAAGTAACCTGTTCTCATTGATCACCACTTCCTGCTTTATCCTGCTGTCACATCATCACTGATCTTTCCCCCCGTCCTCATCCTCTCTGTGCTGTTCTGTAAGTGTCGGTTCTTGGTTGTGTTGCATGTAAATCAGCCGAGGATCTCACATTTACAGATTGTAACGTTCTGTACGGAGTCATTTCTCAACAGCAATAAAAAACATCTGCACGTCTGGATTAATTTAACATACATGCATGTTTTAAAATGGCTCGTCTAACAGCTACTGCCTGTTAGTGAATGCGTGTGCTAGCATCACTAGCTACACATGATCCTTATATCACATGTTGCAAGCGTTTTTATTGTGAATTTTAAAGGGTCAGTTCACCTAAAATCTCACACACAGGCAGCCCCGGGTGTATCCAGCCTAGTTTTTTAAATATCCGCTACTGCTGCTGACAAGAGTCCACCTCTCGTACAGAAAGTGTCACAGTTTTTATCTTAGAAACTCAACAAACAAAACAGAAACTATACGCATGGCATGATACCACCAGGTGTGCATGGAAAAATAAGATTTTTGTGGGATTTTGGTGAACAAACCTTTAAAAACTGCATGTTACATGTTATAACATGTTATAAAATAAAACAACACTTATAGTTGAATTATTTTCATAAATGTAGACACTTTAGAGATGGTTTAGTTTAAATAATAGGGTTCTCTGTCTGTATAACAACCTGTGTGCACACTAAATAAAGGTGAGTTGTAACTATTAGTATTTTCTTTTCTGCTCTCTGTGACTTGTTTCTCTCTTTATCTCCACCCTCTGCACTTTAATCCTTCTCCCCATCCTTCTTTGTCCCTCTTTTCTTCTAAATCCTCTGCCTCTGTCCTTTTGTCCTCCTCTCCAGAGGCAGATGACCTCGCCCAGTACCTGGACCACCTGCTGGCCCACGCTGCCCCTAAGAAGCCCAAACAGCAGGTCGGAGGTCTGGGGAGGTTCAAGGCCGTAGCCACCAAAACCAAGGAGATGGTGTCTCTGATGAACAAAGCTCAGGACCTCGACGTACACAGTGAGCAGATCCACATCCTGGGACAAGAATAAGACATCTCAAACTCCAATATCATTTAGAGTACCTTCTGAAGATATTCATCTGACTGACACCAGACTGCTCTTTGTTTTCTTTTGTCCAGATGTCAACATGTACCTGCCGAACAAGCTGTTTCGCTCTCCTCAGCCTTCCCTCAACCTGAACCTCCCAGAAGCCTCTGCACCTCAAGAAACTCAGGTGTGTCCTTTTAATCTTGATTTATTTATTCTCCGCCGCTGTTCCTCATTCATCTACAGACGATCAGACCAGACCACCTCCTCCATTTTCTCCTCCAATCCTTCTCTACCTTCTCTGTGATCCTCCAGCTTTAACTTTCCGCCTCTGTCCTCCAGGATCCAGAGGTGACGGCCACAAAGGAGAGCGGTATCCCCAGAGACGCCAGCGGAGCCATCGACTACACCGCTTTGGCCCAGCTGCTGAAAGACACGCAAAGTCTCCAGGACCAGGCAGACATACTCTACATCCTCTTCAAAGACAAGTGAGGCTCAGTTTCATACAGCTGCAGTGTGCAGATTTGGCCAAGAAAACACATTTTTTTTCTGCTCAGCATCAAGTTGTTTTTCCTTGTAATTAAATGTTGGGTTTTTTTTGTTGTTTTTTTATTAATTTTTATATTTATTTTATTAATATATTATATTTAGTGTACTATGTATCTCAATAGTGACAGTATTCTTTGCAGAGATTTGTACAAAAAATAGTAACAATAGCAGAAACATTACTGACAAAAATAATATACAAGTATAATTTAGGGTGCAAATATAGAGTGTAATAGATGAGGAATAAATAAATGAATAAAAAAAACTAAACTACATAAAATAGAAATAAAATAAGAATTAATTTAGTGTTTTAACTGTCTTTTTTCTTCAGCGTTTGGCATAATTATTTCCTGTGTATTTCTGTATGTTTATCACTTTTCTTTAATTTACTGAGGTCCGTGTCTCTATCCGAGCAGGTTATGCTTAAAATGTTTCATCTTCAGCGTTTTCTAACATAAACACCAACTTTCTTTAAAAGATTTTTACATTTTTCACATGGGAATGCACCGCTAATTTAAAATGGCGTAAAAAGGAGTTCTAATAGAATATGAATTACTGAAAAGGTGTCAGATGTGGTTTTTATGTATATGATCATCTTGAGGATTCATACTTAGACTAAAGGCTCTGTAAACTCCACACAAAGTTGAAAAGCTGCTGTTGAACTTTGCCTGTGCAGCCGCCATTAAACTCTTTGTGCGTGTGTGTGTGTGTGTGTGTGTTTTCATCACAGGGGCATGGACTGGGACACTCACCTGCACGGTAAAGGCTCCACGGTGAGATCTCTGCTGAGCGACCTTTATGAGAAGGCAGGTGAGCTCAAACACTGGAGCCTCATCAGGATGATCTCCGGCATGCTGAGGAAGAAGGTGGAGGAGCTCGACTCGGTGCGACACACACACACACACACACACACGAACATAAACACGGTTACAAATAAAACAGCAACTAATACCCTGAACATCATCTGCCTCCTGACTTTTACAAATTTCGCCCCTATCTCACATTTTCCAGCACTCTTTTCTGATTGGTTGTGATCTGTCCGTAGGCCTGCTCTGATTTGCTGGCACACCAGAAGCACCTGACAGTGGGTCTGCCCCCTGAGCCGAGAGAGAAAACCATCACTGCTCCCATACCTCCGGACCAGCTGGCCGCTCTCATCGACGAGGCCAGCGAGAACAACATCAGCGTGGCCATACTCACTCAGGTGAGTCAAATCCCCCACTCTTCATCTGGGAATGTGTCCTCCTCTCTTCCTCTTTAACCTCTCCCTCCTCCCCTCCTTCAGGAGATCATGGTGTACCTGGCCATGAGCATCAGGACTCAGCCCACCCTGTTCAGTGAGATGTTCAGGCTCCGCATCGGTCTCATCATTCAGGTCATGGCCACCGAACTGGCCCAGTCACTCAACTGCTCAGGTAAGAGCAGCAAAGAGAGGAAGAGGAGGATATTTTAAAACACGGCTGCAGCCACCGATTATTTTCTCAATGAATTGATTGTGAAAAATGTCCAGTCACATGTTCCCAAAACCCAAAGTTATTCAATTTACTGCCAAAGCAGAAAATATCCACATATAAGAAGCTGAATCCAGTCATAATTCTGCCAATTTTGCTGAAAAAATTGCTCAAATGATTATTTGATTTACAAAGTTGTTGGCGATTAAATTTCCATCGATCGACTAATCAAATAATGGACTAAATTGCAATTTTTGTGTGTTTATTTGTGCTTTTGTGGTCAAATTCAAGACAGACTGTGTGAAAACAGTCTCCAACTTCCTCCAAACTCCAATTTCATCTATAACATGAATTTTCTACGAGTTTTATTTCCAGAACCAGGAAAACTTGGAACTTTCCAGAACTGGGAATGTTAAAGGGATAATTCACCCCAAAATTGAACTTGAATAAAACCCCAAACATATTTTAAAAAAGCATATTACCTCCCATACATCAGGTTCATCTGGGCCTTCAGTCAAACTATTGAAATTAAACTACAGTAGCTTCTTTTTATGTCTTTAAAGGAAGCAGAAAACAAATGTATCCTCACAGGCAGCATGTTCAGACAGTTTCACCTGCCTCGTGTTTTGCAGATTATCTCCTAAATCTTCTTAGATTTTTGACAAAATATTTCTGAAGGAAGCAAAGAAATTAAGAAAGGAAGGAACAACACTGGTTAACTATTCAGGGTTCCCACGGTCATGAAATTCCTGGACTGGAATTCCTGGAAATTCCTTTGACTTTGACTTTTGAAATTAGAAAAGCTGTTTTCCAGGTCTGGAAATGGTTTGGAATTAACAGAATGTTTTGGAAAAGTTTAGAATATACATAGTTTTAGCTATTGTTTAAAATCCGTTCCTTGTATTACAAATTTAAAATCTAGTGCTGCGCTGCGTGACCGTTGAAACATCACTAGTTTGCTTATACGCAAATGCCTGGGAAGTGCTCGTTTAATAATGTTTGGCTTTCGACGGACAAATATAATAAACGGCTCAAGAGAGACGCAGACCCTAGCCTGCGCCCTGTGATCGATATATAGGCCTACCTAATTTAAACTACTTCAACAAAGTCGTAGCAATAAAATAAAATATAAAATATTATGGAAAAGTTTTGAAAATTCATTGGCAAAACGTTCTTGGTCACTTTTACTCACTTTACAATGTTTCGGTTTTGTGTGTGTGTGTGTGTGTGTGTGTGTGTGTGTGTGTGTGTGTGTGTGTGTAGGAGAGGAGGCCACAGAGAGTCTAATGAGTCTCAGTCCATCCGAACTGAAGAATCTCCTGCACCACATCCTCAGTGGGAAAGAGTTTGGAGTGCAGCGCAGCGGTTAGTCCACCAATCCAAACCCTGTATCGCGCACACACACACACACACACACACACACACACACAAGCCAATCAGATCCTGTCCTGTCACTCACGTTTGTTTACGTCGCTCCCCTCCTCAGTTAGAGAGGTGGACGCCGGCGTCAGTCCCGCCATCTCCATCCATCACCTGGGCAACGTGGGCGCCACCAAGAGCGAGAGAGCCGGCATCAGCAAACTGAAGAGCGACATGAAGATGGTAGGACCCAAACACACTTCTCACATATAGATAAATATTCAAATAGCACGGTAGCTGATAATTATATACAGTAGGATTGTTATATATTTTCCACATGTTTATCCCGATATTACGTCATATATGTTATTTTATTTCTGGTGTAGCAGTTTCAGCAAAAAAGAGCAACATCTTCTTTAAAAGCTCCAAGAAACAGACACTAAAAACAACAAACTGTTCATCACCAAGAGCACTGATTCTAATTAAGTCTTTCAAAGTGCTGTTGACATCAAACTGATGATGAAGACGATGATGAAGATGTGGGGGAAGAGGATCTTATTTTGAAAATATTGTGCTTTTTGGCAAACTGACTTTTGTCTTTTTGCAGCTGGAACACAGGTTGTCTTTGACAGACCCCAGTAAGGTGATGATGATGATGATGATGATGATGAAGAATCAGATTAGGTGGTAATTCGCCCGGCTAATAGTGGAGAAATGAAAGGGCGAGCTGCGTCGGGGAAAGATTGTGGACGTAATTTTAAATAAACTGTGAAGCTGGTTGTTAATTGTTAATTAATTAATTGTTGACGGTGATCTTCAGTTTTTAAATAAATCACTAGAGCAGCTGGAGCAGACTCTGATTTATTCACAACTTGGTTTGTGTTGCAGGCGAAGCACAGGTTGTCGTTGGCGGATCCATTCAAGGTGATGATCACATGAAGGAATATAAACTATCGCAGTGTTAAATCTGTTTATTCGCTCTCTTTTTTAACTGTAAAGACATCAGTTATTAATAAACAATGTAAAATGTAGTTAACAGTTGAAGTCCACTGTATGCTGTAGGTGTTAATTCAAACTTTTAGGACTTCTTGCGGATGGCAAAACAGTCTCAAGGTTCACTTACTCGCTTTTTCCAGAGCTTTCAACTTGAGTTGTTTTGTCAGCTGCTTTTCCCAAAGTCCAAAGGACGAACCGTGAAGCTCAATCTTTGACATAGCGGATCAATGTGATGGTGATGATGATGATGGTGTTGGTGTCAGTGATTAGCTAATTGAAGAGGTTTTGAATTTCATCCCTGAAATAACTGATCCATAACTGTTTCATACGCAGAGACAGCTAAACGTCAGTGTGGATGTTGTTACGACGACGGTGTTAATGAACTGAATTAAGTGTTAAATCACCTTGTTCAACAAATTCACATCTTATGTGCTGAGTATTAAATGAAGATGATGTTGAAACAGAGGTATGATGTTCTTGGATTTGGGTAGAAACACGTTTGGAGGAAGTTGAAGTCGTTAATGCAGAGCGGATTTCTTTTTCTCCATTTCAGCTCGACCAGTCACTGACGTCCCCTCGCAAGGTGACAAAAACGGGTGTTAATTCATCTGAAATAATTAACATGAACATCAACTAAAAGTTATGGAGCGATTAACACTCTGCTGCCTTGTGGCTGCTAATTCTTTATATAATTATCTTTATTTAATTTCATGCTTTCCACCATAAGGGTTTGCTTACAATCTCTTACCAACAAGCTTTAATATCTGTAGTAATGAATTATTTATTGTTAGTAGAGCTGAAACTAATGACTGTTTTCATTATCAATCTTGTCACAAATGCTATTTTGTCCAACCAACAGTCCAAAAGTTAAATATATCCAATTTATTTTCATTTAAGTGGAAGAAGAGCAGCATGTATTTATGTTTCGAGAAGCTGGAACCAACCCAGGAAACGTTTGGCATTTCTGCTCCATAAAAGATTTAAACAAGTTTTCAAAATTGTTGCCAATGAGTTTTCGGTCAGTCGACTCATTGGTAAATAGTTTCAGATGTCATGAATTAAACTTTTCAGATGGAATTGAATTGTATTTGAAAATTTTGCTGTGGTTGATTCCAAAAGTGTCCCAAAATTTATTGAAGAAAAAAAATGCCCTTAAAATAAAATTGGACGCTGGCCAGTTATAAGTTTGGTTTAAATTTCACCATCTTGTGCCAAACGTGCTGTTTCCTGGAAACTTTCACAGCAGTGAATTAATCACTTTATTTACTCGTCATCTAACCTCATTTCTCCCATCTGATTCATGCACGCTGTGACTCTCAGTTTAGCAATGTAAGAAGCCAGAATCCACCGGCTTTGCGGTTGTTTTGTTGTCATCACAGTTTGGATCCATCCGTCACGTTTTTCATTTTGTGCATCTTTTTTTTTTTTGTTTCTCTCCCCCTCCTTTCTGTTCTTTTTCTGCATCTCAGGGCATGCGATCTCAGTCTCTGGACATAGAAAACTTTGAATCTGGGGTAAAGATTTGTCTGTTAAGCTGATATTTCTGACATTTTTATACACTTAATCTAATGCAGTTCAATACAAGCCAATAACACCATCATTGAGTCACTTGTCTGCAGGGTTGCTTTATGCCTCTGAAGAGGAAGAGGGCGCTGTTCTTCCTCAACAAACAGACCCTTTAAATCACTGTTTGTCGTTGTGGCTGTTCAGAGGTACAGGCTGCCTTCCATAGAATCTCTGGACATTCCGGAGTGCATTCCAGTTGCCAAGGATACCAGGCACGGCCAATGGCTGCGCAGGAGGCGTCTGGACGGAGCGCTGAACCGAGTCCCTGTCGGCTTCTACCAGAAAGTCTGGAAGATCCTGCAGAAGGTCAGTCTACACCCGCACGAGTGTCCTGGTTTTGAGTCTTATCCTGTTTTTGATCATATTTGGGATAAGGTGCTGACATGAGAAACCTGGTTATTCATGTATCCCTGTATACGTGATCATAACAGTATCCAGGTTATCCACTATTTTCTGTACCACCGAAGAATGTTCAGAAACCTGGATAAGGTGTTTACATGCCACAGTGTCCTGGTTTATCAGAGTACTTCAGGTAGCATGTCCACGATTTGGTTTGGTTTTATAATTCACAATTGTCTCTAATTTTGTAGAGCACATACAAAGGCCTGGATTAAAATATATAAAAGTGGCAGAGAGTAGATTTTCTGTTCTCAAATTTAGTCAAATTAGAATTTCTGTAAAAATAACAAACGTTCAGCTAAATGATTTTTAAACTGGTGCTTTAAAATGATACACGTTTTGTGCATAAATAACGTAAATACAAATACTTTGTCTTCTAGTGCCACGGTTTGTCTATAGAAGGGTTTGTCCTTCCTTCTTCAACCACCAGAGAGGTAAGAGATCCACTTGATTATTTAAAAAAAAAACGTTTAGACAACTTAATTCTTGTGGTTTTTCTGTAATTTTTGCTAATCTGACACTATCTTCTTTTCCCTTCCCCCCTCAGGTTTTGTTAACTTTTATATCTTGGGGTTAAATAGTATTTTTATTAAATCTTAATCCCTTGTCATATCTATTTTAGTTAATAACAAAACTTATAATTTAATATTTAAAAGCTAAAAATCCTTTAAAGAACTCAAAATAAAGGTTTTGCCAGATAGATAAACTTACCAGCCAATCAGAAGTTATTATTGTTCCCATAATAAATGATCACTTCCCAGTTAAAGCAGCACAGGAATGAAACCTGTTTACTGAATTAAATCTATATCTTTATCTTCTCTTTATCCTCCTCCAGATGACACCAGGGGAGATCAAGTTCTCCGTCCACGTGGAGACGGTTCTGAACCGGGTCCCTCAGCCCGAGTACCGACAGCTGCTGGTGGAGGCCATCCTGGTGCTCACCATGCTCGCCGACGTGGAGATCCCGAGCATCGGCTCCATCATCCACGTGGAGAAGATTGTCCACATCGCCAACGACATGTTCTACAAGGATCAGGTGAGCAGAACATCAGACGACACATCCCCTCAAATCCAGTATTGATATCTTTGTGATCAGGTAAGGCGGGATCTTCTTCTCCCCTTCTCCTGCAGAGGGACCTGGGAGCAGAGGAGCACATCCTGGAGAGAGACCCGTCCACCGGAGTGTGCCGGCTGCTGTACGACAGCGCCCCCAGTGGTCGCTTCGGGAGCATGACCTACCTCACCAAGGCCGTGGCAGCGTACGTGCAGGACTTCCTGCCCAGCGGGTCGTGTGCGGTGCAGTGAGAGGACGGCGCGAGGATGGAGGGGTGAAACCACTCAATGAAAACAAGCTAAAGCTAAAGTTTGCAACATTTTTCACATTAAATAACAGTAGATTAATAGTAGATGAATAGGATCTGTTGTATATTGTCAGTGTGTTTAACAGGATCAGTGATAGAAACATATTACAGTGTGTTTTATTTATGTGATAAATTGTCATCTGTTCAAACTTTAACAGCAGACTCACATGAATTGTGATACATGTCAAAATAATACGTTTTTCTTAGATAAAAACTTTGTACATTGAAGGGGCTGAAGTCCTCAGTGTTTCGGCTTCCCGGTCTCCATGGCAACCTCTACTTCACCTGTGCGCATACTGTATTGCCACATGGTCCGACACCACAGCAGATCTTGTGCCTCCACCTCACCTACCTTCTGACTTCCCTTCCCTGCATTAAAGACGTAAACCTTTAAAAACACTGCAGGTAACAGACGTGACTCAAACAGGAGGAAATAGTGTATTTGTTGGGGACTATTTTCAGCAGCAGATTAATACACATTTGGTGCTCTAGTGCAGGGTTCGTACAAAGTCTTGAAAGTTTGGAAAATGCTTACTTTTAACTGTTGGAATTTGAATATACTTCTTGAAAAGTGCTTGATTTTTCAACATAATCTGGTGTTTCATCATCGACACAATCACTCACGTAAACCAAAAATCTTTTAATATTTGAAATGAAACGATCCCGTCGTCATGTTTGTTGTCTCCTGGCATTTATAGTAACAATCTAGATGTGATGATAAAGGCTTCGAGAATGTGGAAATTTTTGGTTTAGGTACCTTGAAAGTGCTTGAAAAATGCTTGAATTTTACTCTGCGTAGTGAGTATTAACTGCAGTGCCCATGTTCATCTTAGTGAAGGAACCCAGTGCAACAGTGTGGCTCACTAATGTGTTTTTAATATATAAATATAAGGCTTTTTTTTACAATACTTTTTTGGGGATTTATTGACAACAAGAAAAATATAGAAAATCACCAGATTTATCCTTAAAATGAAAAAATTCATTTCCATCATACAGGTCTGATGTAAGAGCTTTTTTTGTTTTTTTTATGGGAAAATAGTTGAATGTATTAATTTGATAAGTGGGAATTAATTCAGTTCAGTTAGTTTATTTACAGCTAAGTAACATGAACTTTCAGCCAGAACACACAGTTTTCATACGTTTTTGTCATTTTGAGTTCATCTGTAACTTCAGAGACTCTTGAGTTTTACGAAATCAAAATAATTCTTCTAATTGATCCTAATTTATTACCATACATATGCTCTGCGTTGCTGCTCACACCTATTAAAACTCATGTCACTTTACCTCCAGTCCTACAGGCTGTATGATGTATAAAATAATAATAAATATGAGATAAACTATCTACTATTTATTTTATAGCAGTTAAATGATAATTAAAGGAAGCTGAAATAGACGTCAGGTGTGTCTTAAAGAGGACACGCGTCTGTTTGGGAGATTTCTTCAAGGCCTTAACTTTGTTGCACTTAAAAGTTATGTGCGTGAGTGAAACTGCAGAAGTGCTGTTTTATTTCAACTATGCAAAATCTAGCAGACTTGAAGATTGTGTAGTAATTAAAACCTTATTTTTTAACACATAAAGAACTTTTATTGTGTTGATTTGTTGGAAATAAAAGCTTTTTCAGCATGCAGTGTTAGAAATGCCTTAATTTACTACTATTAAACTGTAATTTTGTTAGAGTTACTTTAGTGTAATTGCAGTACAACTTCAGGCCATTTACTCACATCTGTTGTTTTACATTTTTATGGACACGTTTCATCTTTAACTGTTTTAAGGATTTAGTGTCTAGTACATACAGGATGTTACAGGGAATATATTGATAACATACATGTGTGAACTCGAGGTACTGGTGTGATGCCTCCTGCTTAACTGTACAATAACCGACTGATAGATCGGTTATTTTGTGATATTAGAAGACGTGAGCGCCACACTCCATGCGAACTACAGTCATGAGTTTGAATCACTTCTCTACATAATACTACAGTCTGATAACCTGAACAACTGCTGTGATGTTTGTGTTGTTTTTTGAAGCTAATTCTGTAATAAAACTGAGAAAATACGTCGTTTCTGAGTATTTCTTATCTAACCTGAAGCTGCTTTACAACATCTCTATCCTAATCTGGGTCTGTTCACTAGTTGCCTGACAAAACGGTCGCAATTTATGGTCAACCTGTATCTCGCACTGGCTCAGTTTTCATGGAGTTAAGTAGCTGGTGTGAGTGAACCTTGTTGACGGTGGTTAAAAGCTCCAGAGAAAACTAGTAAGTGGACCTTGCGTTAGGACTGTTTCGTCAAACAATAAACATTTTACGCTTGATTATTTGATGTTTGTTGGATGCTAACATGCAGTAGTTTGCTCATGTGACTTAAAATAAATAAAAACTGAATCTCTTATTTATTTGTCCACCTACATTTTGAGAATACCTGTTCTTTCACCTGTTGGAAGTAGTTGTTTTGGATGTTTTTATCCCCTAACATTTGTTTACGAGCACTAAATTGAAAGTACAGCTGAGGCCGATGGGAAGGTAATTCGTTTTGCAGGTATTTGGTGATAAACCAAACAATTGGACAAATTGTTTTGGGTGTTTTTAACCCCTTTTCCAAACTCAAAATAGTCTCAAACCCTTTTTTATATAAACTAAAGCCTTCATCCACAGCTGATCAACGTACTCACAATGAAGACTGTTTAAAGATTAAAATGTGCTGTTTGCAGATGGGTTAAGGCATCCTGCAGGTGGCACTACATGTTCTAGTGTTATAACTTCATGGCTCCAGGTCAGGGCCATTCTCAACATTTTATCTGCTGTATGAAGAGCTTTTACAACAATACAATGACTGTTTTTCTCTTCATAGCTCAGTGAGAGATATGCTTTGTTGTCTTGCGTTTGTCTGACTTGTTATTGTGGAGAAGACCTTATGTATTTCCAAAAACGATTTTCCAGCTTTTGTGCCAGTCTCCTAATCATTTTGACAAAATAACTTTCTGTAACGTGATATAAAATCTAAAATATTTAAATCTCTAGTCTGTCCAAGTATTATATTTGCTGTTCTATCTTTCTTGATAGCGAGCCAGTTTTCTTGCAGGAATTGCAAAGTTTAATCTTTTCTCATCTTAGTCTCATCTTAGTCTGTTTTCCACCTCAGTGTAAAGCTACAAGGTGGAGGCTTTGGTTGAAGTATTTTTGCCTTTATTTGATAGCGGACAGTAGAGAGGTGACAGGTTATGAAGGGAGATGGAGACGGGACAACATGCAACAAAGGCCAGACTCAAACATATTTTACTGCAAGCATACAGAAGGAGAAGGTGGAGAATTAAATGCCACATTAAACAAGCAAAAAAAAAACAACAAAGACACATTATATTAAAAAGAAACAAAATTCAAAGCAACAAAAAAAGAGCCAGCTGGGTATGTTTTGAATTGACATAACATCTTGGATCAGAGAGACTCTGTGGCTGAAACTCATTTTTATTTATTCTCCGGAGAAAACTGTCAAATGGAAACATAGTTTGACCCTGGAGCTCATAACCTCGTCAACTTGAGTCTCCAAAACAAAGTTGAAAACAGAGTGGGGATGTTACTCAAGGCCTGGAACGGCTCTATATTCGCCTTTTTGCACATATTGTGTCCTTAAAACTTCATTGATTTTTTGCCATCTGACTCTGACATACATGTTTGAATATCAGCAGAGGGGTCAGAGATCCGATTCAACGTGAGGCTCCGCACAATCAGGGCCACAGCCGAGATTTTAGAAATATTGGGGTCATGAGTCCAACTTCCACCACCCACCCCCCTACTAAATGTTTGATTACAAGCCAAGAAAACATTATATGTATTCATTTATCTGTTCAGTAATGTTTTCTGTGAATTTTATCTCCCTACATGATGGTCAATGATGTGACTTTGTCTAAAACAGTCAAACCTCCCAGAAATAATACTGAGGAACTGTAGTGTCCTTATTGGTAGCTGCTGCCCTGTTTTCTGAATATACAAACATGTTAACATGCTTTAATCTTTGTGATAAATGTCTCCCTCAAACGTCGTACTATAACTACAATTACTACTACTAATATATTATTAATAGGCCTATAAGAATAAGGAGAGTCAGAAGTCTTTTAAAGCTTGCTTTAATGATCAAAACATACAATTTAAGTATAAGTTTAAAGTAAGACTAAGAGTCTACAGCCATGCTAAAAGCTCTGTGAGGCTGTACATTGAGCTAAATGCTAACGTCAGCATGCTAACATTCTCACAATGGCTATGCTAACATGCTTATGTTTACCAGGTTCACCATCTTAGTTTAGTGTGTTAGCATGCTAACTAGCACTAAACACAAACAAACAATTGGACTATTATATGAAGCCATAAGTCATTCAATAGCTGTCAAGAGCTAGCATGGCTAAAAATGCATGCTATAGGTGTAATGAAGTAGGATTGAGGTTTAAAATCAATATAAAAACACGAATAAAAGAGCTTCAACAGAGAAAAAGTGAAGTTACATCGTGTTAAACTTTGAAACGTGGTGTGTAGAGTTCAAAGTTTACTGATGTTAAACAGAGACAAAAATACATGACCTGGGTTACATACATCTGCAAAAGCAAACACACAGGAATAAACACAGACAGAGACACTGTGTAGGCTGGAAAATATTGACTTGTGACACTGAACGTGAGCATGCACGCACAAAAAAACACGCAAATTATCCTAAATACTCAATGTTTCATCTCCCTGATCAAACAAAAATAAAAATATCTTCAGTTGTTGGTTAAAAAAATGACTCAAATGTAAAACAGATATGACCCAATGTGCAGTCAGCAGAACATAAACGGTGTCATAAAACTACTAATGCCAGTTCAATAAAAACGATTTCTCAAGATTCATGGGAAACATTGACCTGTGGTGAACAGCTTTTATGTAAAACATCTTCTTTATTTTCTCGTTTCATTTATTTGCTCAGTTTCAGGCATCCATCCAGCATGTACAGTAAATTATGTGATCGAGAAGTGAAACCAGATGTGTTTGAAGTCTGGTTCCAAAACACTTGATGCCTGATGGATTATGCCTGTAATACCAGTCATTAGCGCTAGCTGGCGCTGTAGCATTTGGCTTTGGCCCAGACTAGATATTTCAGCAAAAAATTCCATTAAGTTTGGCAGAAACAGAGGTTTGGAAGGAGTTTGTATGATAAAGAGAACATTTTGGACAGCGTCCCGGTCACTCCCCAAAATACCATCATCACCATACGTCTATTAAAAGACCACAACATACACTTTCACACACAGTCACATGTGGCGGCGAGTTGGCTGACACAGCTTGTATGAAGAACACTGTGTTCAAGGCAAGAGTGCCAGATGACTCCTGCCCAGACAACATTAGAAGTTAGACATCAGGCCACGGGAGTGTGAACTTTTCACAATGTGATACGGAGGAACAGTAAACACATTCTCAAAACTGCACCCATATGACACCAGTTGGATGGTATTTAATGTGCTAGCTTGTCTAATTAAAGACTTTATTTACCCCAGTGCACGGGCTTGGGTGGTTTATGCCATCATGGCCAAAAGTATACAGACACCCCAACAAAACAACCATAATTCGCTGCAGCCTCCTCCTCTTCTGGGAAGGCTTTCTGTAAGATTTAGGAGCCTGGCTGCAGGGATTTGCTCCCATTCGGCCACAAGAGTACGCGTGAGGTCGGGCACTGATGTTGGGCGATAAGGCCGTGCTTCTGATTCGTCCTATAAATACATTAATTTTCTGCAGCTTAGCAGGCTATGCAAGGTAGCTCCAGACATGACGTGAACTCCAGTCTCCTGCATGAAAGCCAGACATGCTACATCTCAATCCAACACCTCAACCTGCAGAAAGCTCCAATGTGGATGTAACGTCGGGGGAATACAGGGCTGGTTCTTCCACACCAAACTGGGAAAACCATTTCTTTATGTACCTGGCTTTGGGCACGGGGTTATTGCCCCAAACTGTTGCCACAAAGTTGGAAGCGCACTATTGTCTTAAATAGCATCGTATGCTTTAATATTAAGATTTTGCTTCATTGACACTAAGTGGAACCAACCAACCCCGGACCAAAAGCACACAAAAGTATGTTTCCAGATACTTTCTATAGTTACAACTGATCACTTCTATCAATCTATCTATCTCTTTGTCTTGTCATCTCATCTTGTTTGGCCTTGTGAGTTAATGTGAGTTAAAGTGAGTTCATAAGTGAACTGAAATCTTCAATTAATTATACTTTTTTTTTTATAATTTAGCCTCCGGGCTGGCGGGGAAACATCTGACATGTGTCGACTCATCACAAGTGTTTGTCAGATCCAGATACTAACATGTATGTACACTAAACACACACACTTCTGCTGACTCTGCACATTCTCAGATGGAAAAATCCAGGAGACATTATTCTTGTTGCACACACATGATTTCCAGTCCTCTCTCTCTCACACACACACACACACACACACTCACACACACTTGGCTCCTCTCTGTTATTGTGAAAGACTGAATGTCTGAACGCAGACAGCTGTTTGACTTTTCTTGACGTATTAAATGAGTCGCAGGAGTTTCAGATTAGCGCCGCCGTTTGCTGCAGCCGAGCAGGAATCACCATGTGAACATCCAGGTGAGATCTGCTGAGCAAGCTGCTGAGCGTGAGTCTTGTTTGCAGGCAGCTTTTGTGCTGCTTTCTCAGTGCTCTTTGAAGTGGATTAAGAAAAGAAAGAAGGGGGGAAAACATGATCAACAGAGGTGTATATGGCATTGAAGGTCCAGGCGTCGTGTGTAAATTTAAATCATTCCTTGAAATAGTTTAATCTTTCATGTGGTGTAGTCTTGTTTTTTTAATGTTTTATTCCTGATTGTGTTTGGTTGAGACATATTCTATTTGGGCCCCTTTTTATTTTCAATTTGTCTCATTTCCTTACCTGTAATTGTAATATTCTTCCTCTCTTTAGGGTAACAGACAGGAGAAAAGGGGGAAGGATGGTGGTGACTTGTGACTTATTTGTTGTAAGTATGTTGTAATCGCTGTGAATTTCTGGGATTCTCTTCTGTCATAAGCTACAAATAATACACCGAACCAGACTGAAAATAATGCTGAAATGCCTTTTCCCTTTTACCTTTTGAACTCACTTTCACTTCACTTGTTGAATCGCTGAAAAGAAAAAGCTTTAACTGCGTCACATGGTCCTCCTCGGTGGATAGAGCCACAGGCAGGGTCGGGAAGTCAGAAAGTATTGAGAGATGGTTTTGGTCTTTTTATGACATTTGTTGACACACAGGTATTTCTTTCAAATGATTATTATTGTCCAAACATTCATGGAGCAAGAATGTAGTAAAATGTAGGCCTCTTGCAGTGCTGACACTTATTAAACAAGTGTATAAAACCAGTTATGTGCTTTAACATGAGTCACAGACGCATTAAATTCTTTATCTCAATGCTTTTATTCCACTTTTTCTCCAGCCTTCTACATGTAAGTAATACAGTACATACAGTAGACAGAACACAGTACAAAGATAATTTGGGTTTAAAAGTGCAATCCTACTCAAACATTTCTCAAACATGCTGAGTGTACAAAGTGTCAGCAACCGCCTGCTCTGTGCATGAAGTAAACTATGCAGGCGAGTCGAAGCGAAATCCACCATCGCTTATCAATTTGAGGAGACGGATGTGATTTGTTATGATAGTGGTTACAAATGTAATTTTTAATTGACTGAGCGAGTAGATATTTAAAAGTTCCCACGTTAAAAAAAAAAAAAAAAAAAAAAGCTGAGAGAATCCAGTCAGGGTGATTGATTATTCTAAAACCAACCATTAAAATATCAAAAACAAATATATATTTTAAAAAAGAACTACTAAATAAAATGATGTGAATGGATACATTGATATTTTAAACAAAAGATAAAATAAATAAAATATCAAATAATCACTGCGTTACATCAGATCAGTATGCATGCATTTACATGTATTATGAATAATGTTGACTGTATTCTAAATAATTTGTTTGCGGTTAAATAATTCTGCACTCTGCAGAGGAATTTGTGCCAAAAATTAAAGTAAAAAAACACGAAGATGTTGAAATGTTGAGGGTGCTCGAGCATTGCATCAATATTTTGTAACCTCTGCTCCTTCTCTTTGCTTCATCTATCTTTTTCTTCTCTTTAACACTTCTGCCTCTGACAGTTGATCTTACAGTTCAAATTATGTTTGGGTGCTTTGTTTCAGGGACAACAGGTACATTTTTTAGTTTTTGGCCAAAGCATGTCTGTTGCTGTTGATTAATACGGATGACTCAACAATTACTGACATTTCTGGAAGTCAAAACACACTGTGTACAGTACATTACCAAACCCGAATAACACGTTTTGTTGCCATAATGGATGCCAGAATAAATAACAAATTCCTCTTGGGGGGGGAAAAAGGGAAACATATGTATTTCCACATTGCACATTATCAGTGGAACGATTAGACTTTCTGAGGACACATTCAAGCGATAACTTATCAAACATGACACGACACACAGTGATGACGAAATCTGGAAAAATGTAAAGGTCAGGAGCTTTTAAAAGGCTCACAGTCTTCCCGCTCCCTCCATCATTATCTGTCACAGAAGGAATACAACAGATAAAGAGTCTCATTGCTAAAAAAATATTTGTCATACCTACATGAAGTCACGAGGATGTAAAAAAATAAATTTCTATGTCTGGAGACAGCTCAAAAGTTGCACAGCTATATTTTAAAAATGTGTTAATAATAGTTTTTAAAAACATTGATTCGATGTCTGATCTTCTTATCAAGCTACGCAGACTTAATTCAGACTTAATTATAGAATTTGTGGAGGTAAGGCCACAATAACTGGCAGGGCAGAGCCTCTGAGATTAAAAAAATGTTTCTTTTCTTTTCATTTTGAATCACAAAGTCTCAGCTTTGAGATCAGGGCTGAAAGATTTTGGTCCTTAGCTGCAGGAAACAAGTATTTTTAGTTGGTTCCACACTTGTTAAGAACCAGGAAATGGTTTCACACTTCAAGTATAAAAAGCTAAACGACTCCCTTCTTACGTTTTTGTACTCACCCACCTCCTGCTATCTTAATTTAAGTGATAATTCTCATTTTTGGATATAACTACCTGCTGTGTTAATTCATATAAACGTTTAGATATCATCAGAAACGTATTGGCACATATAAATACAAAACTGATTTTTTTTGTTTTTAAAAAAAAGAAAAAAAGGCTTGGATAAGTGCATATCCCCAGCTATGAGAAGCCCTCAGAAGGATTTTGGCTGTACAGTAAAGATGCTGGTTGTGTCCTGGGACGTCTAGTAGTTCACGGTCTCTGAGGGGGCACGGTGGCTGGTGGAGCAGTGTCCCGCCCTGAAGAGATGACGAGAAAAAGAAGAAAGACCGAGAAAAATCATTGCTGAGGCTGAACTAAATCCACGGTGAACGAGTAGTAGTTGAGTTTTACGGGTCCGTCATTTCCTAACAGTTTCTTTGGAAGTTTTCCGGAAAAACTGTGTAGTTTGGTACAGTGTCCAACCAAATACTGAAAGAGGACACGACTTTGAAAACGTAACTTTTAGAGCACTTAGCATTCTGCAGACCCAAAATATAGTGTTACAGAATAGTTTAGCATAGCACAACCCTTGATAGATTTGTCATACATGTTTACTCAAAGTGATAGAAACCCAAAGTTTCATATGCATCATACATTGTAATACCTCCTAAAAGAGTATATATTTGGATTTAGCAAGCTTCTGATTAGCGTACTTGCCGCCTACTCACTTCCACCTTTTTGTGTCAGTATTTTTGTTAAGTATGTTTCTGTAAAATCACATCTATAAGGCTAATAAGGTAATTTTATGGGATCTTCATAAACATTTTTGTATGTAAAACTGAATGGAAGTAAATTTGAACTAAAGGACTTAAGTTAGCTAGCTGCCTAACCTTGTAGCTTCTCAACAGAATCCGTTAGCTAGAATGCTAACCCGCTAATCTTGCTAGCGGTGCTAGCTAGATGGGTACTTATTAGCAGAGGAAACATCAATGTAGTAGGCTGCATTTAGTATAATGAACATTTTCACTTTTTAACCAAATACTGAAAGAGGACATGACTTTGAAAACATAACTTTTAGAGCATTTAGCATACTGTAGTCCTTACAGGAAGTGTTTTTGCCTCAAGGTGACAGAAGTTAACATGACTAGGACTCAAAATTGCAGTGATTAGCTTTTTAGAAATGACTGACCTCCAAATGCAATCTGTGGCTATTCATAATTGATCACATACACAAATAACAATTATATTGAAAAAAAGAATTGTATTTGCACTGACAGCAACCTAAATTAGCTGTTTTTTGCATTTACTTTAGCTTCTTACACTAATAATTGAAGAGTTCATTTGCAAAAAAAAGATAAAAGCCATTCTTAATAGAAAAAAAACATGCAAATTGCAAATTAACTCTTCAATTTTACCTCTACTTGAGTACAATTCCCCTTAAATTATGACAACCTTTACTTGAGTGGGGTATTTTGTGCTTTTCAATTACCTGCAGAATCCTGTGGAGCATTCATAGTTGTTCTGACAGTAAGCTCCAAATGGTTTGCTGTTCATGATCCTCCACAGTGGGGTCATCCGAGCTATCCTCCTCAGTGTGTGGACCCCGCTTGAATCTGCCTTCTGGTCCGAGCTGGACTGGACCTGTGGGACCAACGGACCTGCACACACCTGGAAAGGTACAGAAATGTCCATTAGAAAAGAACCAAGCTGTAAAACAAGGACAATCAGGCATTAATTAGCTTTGATTTATTACAGTAATTCTCACATAGTCATACTCTAGTAGTCCCTATGAGGCACAAGTGTATGCTGAATTAAAGTGGTGGGATAATACGTAAGTGAGAAGTGATTTGCAGGCACATTAGCCCCTTCATTTTTAAAAATTAACATTTTTTAATCTTTAACAGTGTACTGACTAAATTTAGATGCACCAAATGTAAGTAAACCATCCCACTTCAGTATAAAACATGCAACAAAGCAGTACAAATCAATATCAGAACTTTTATTAGCTTTTTCCAGAGCTTTCCACCACATTTGACTTTGTCTTCCTCAGCTAGAAAGTGGATCTTGAGCTAAGATTATTCTGTCAAATTACTGTTGCAAAGGTCTTTTTACTCTCAAATATCAGCACTTTTATTTTGATCTGTCAGCAAATTGTAAATGTACTTTTATACCTTTATAGCTGTACACTGCAACAGTACATTTGTAGTACTAGTACTTTTTTCTTTCCTACTTCCTCTAGTTTTTTTTTATATACTCTGACATATATGTTTATATGACAAAACACCCTACTTTATTTGCATTTTCTCAGTTGTGTCAAGGCTTTAAAATACCTTTCAGCCCCATTTCTCCCTATACTTTCATCTGGATTATTCAAACCAATATTTTTACAGTGTAGAACATATGTTTCTAATATTTCAAACACAAAACTGAATTCTGGTTTGTGCTAACAAGAGGGGAGAACACATTTATCCACTCACCTGCTGAGCCATCATTAGCAGCACAATGCACAGTGCTACCACTGCTTTCCTTTGGGTGAAGAAGCCTTTCTCCTGCATCTTTACGCTCTACGGCACAGACTTCAGTTGTTTCTTAGTGACCTGCGGCTCTTCAGTCTTGAGTATATTTGATCCTGACCAGCGAGGTTCCCTGAACTAAGACACTTTCTGCAGGACTTTCTAGACAATGTTGAGTCCAAGTAGTGAGTCTGGAGTCAGGTTGAGTCAGCTTTTGATTAGTCGCAGGTTTTCTGGAAGTCTCTTCAAGTGAGCCTGACTCAGCGAACTCAGCTGTGGCACCGGTTCTCCTTTATATAGACAGACCATGATCCCAGGAGAGAGAAAGCAAGAGGGAGGGAGAGAGAGAGAGAGAGAGAGAGAGTCACAGTCCATGCTGTGTTGTCCACCCCTTTCTTTATCTCTCTTTTCTGGTCCAAATGTGACATTATGTGTTTGCAGAAAACCAGTCAGTTGCTTAAATGAGGCCATGCAACACATTCAATCCAAGTTGTTTTTTGTGTGGACGTGGACACACACACACACACACACACACACACACACACACACACACACACACACACACACACACACACACACACACACACACAAGAGGCAAGGAGGTCACTGGATGTGTGTGTGTGTGTGTGTTACAATTTGCCATAAGGCAGCAGGGGAAAGGACCCAAATGCAGACCGACAGCAGGCTGAGTGGTGCTGAATGAGGATTTATTGAACACAAAAATAAACTTACAGAAACACAGGCAAACTCTAGACACGGAGAGACGACCAACAACATCAACATAATCAATGACACAACAGAGAACAAAGGGAGAGGACCGGTGTATATATAGGGGAGGAGACAACGAGGGAAACAGACACAGGTGAGTAACAAGACACAGGTGAAAACAATCAAAACTGGAGGGAATACAAAGACAGGAAATAAAGGGCACACAAGGAAACAAGAACAGTAATTTCAAAATAAAACAGGAAACAACAAGACCAAAAAAACACAAGTCCACACCAGAGTCCTTGGGATCATGACAGTGTGTCAATGCCACAGTGTGTGTGAATGAACTTGCAGTTAGATAAGGCTTTTATCAGTATCTGCAGAGTCTGTGTGCTGCAGTATATCTTTGACTACCTGACCTCATGCAGTCTTGCTCAGTCCCACTTATACAACGTAGATGGCATATATGAATGCAGCAGGTGCTGTTTACATAACCAGGTACACAGTGCACACGACTCCGGCACGTGACTTGTATGTGTGCTCCATATATTTGAATATCAGGCTGGAGAGATTCAGGACTCATGACATATCGGGGAAAATCACATCTCCATTTCCATCTGAGGATTTTTGAAGTCAAACTAAAATTAAGATGATTTGCTAAGAAATTAATAGCTATATATATATATATATACAGTACCAGTCAAATGTTTGGACACACTTTACCGAATGGGAAATGACTTGTATAGTATTTGGTGAAAACTGTAATTAAAACTTTTAGAAAAATGTTTTCTAAAAGGTTTCTGTTTTGGCCAAGACAAACATTTTATAATCATAAACATTTATATATATAAGGTATAGTGGCATATATAAGACAGGACAAGGAGCTGCCAATGACTCGGCAGGTGTTGAAATAACATCCACAAAACGGAGCATCTAGTGGGAATCAGCGGTAACGTTAGCAAGCTAGGCTAACTAGCTTCTGCTTTCCGTGTGGAATACAAACGTAGAATGTCTTAAAGGTACAGACACTTGAAATTGCTAATGCTTTCTAGCTAATGCTATGACAACTTGTTTTAAAGGCCTTCTATCAACATTTGTAGGCTATACGTATAGTGATAGCGCAAGTTGATAGCGTGTCTGCTAGCAATACCGGCTCTCATTTGTCAGTCAACAGATACCATGAAAAACGTCCAACTGCCCTTATATATATATTTTTTTTTTTATAAAAAGTTGACATTTTGGATATACTGTAAGTGGTTTTCATGGGAAAGCAATGACGTGATAGTTTACAGTGCACATTAACGGATTCTGTATTTGTAAATGCATTAGTTTAACTGTGGTTGCATGTATTTGATAAAATAATACACAAAATAATAACATAATAAGACACATCTGCACATTTTTAGTTGGACTACAAGACACACAAATCACACAGAGTTGCAATTTGTTAAGTTTATGTCATGTTTATCAATCCACATGAATATTGATTAAGTAACTCCTCTACACTGGTCTATTCTGGTCCCTTCAGAGCAGTGGGCAGGCACAGAACAGCACCTGGGGACCAAGTCCAGTCCTGAGGCTAAGGTAAACTTCTCAGTAGAGGCCAGCTATTCAAGAAAGACTTTTAAAAGTTTATAAAAAATGTTTTGCCACAAAGCAAAGTAATTTTAAACTTCCGGATCTCTGCATTTGAGTTCGACGTGACATTAATATCACGTACTGTGTCAGGCTTATTGCGCTGAGTGAAGCTGGAGTGGGTAATTAAAACGTGAGTGTGTGCACATGGCCGCAACTGGGTTAGTAAGACAAAGGTGAGAGTGCCAGTACAGGTGTGTCTTCATTTCCAGGTGGACAGTAATGTAATTCTGAAAGGCATTTCAGTCAGCTTCATGGGTCAAAAGGTCACCAAATGTGCCGTCCTATAAGACATAAATTAAGCGATCTGAAGGTCTATAAAAAGACGATCATGAATCACAAATTTTTTTGCCTTCCACGACGTATGTACCATAGCAACAATAATGTTCCCATAGCCAGTTTTTATCCAAATTACTGCATTTAGGTTTTCAAGGGCAATTCAGGTCAGCCTGGAAGAGACAAGGATGTGCTCACTTCAAAAGTATGTTTAAACACTCGCTGAAATGTACGAACGAGAGAGAGAAAGGAAAAGTACAGTTGATTTAGTCACGGAGCACAGATGGATGTAATGGAAAATTCCTGTGCCGATTCCTGTAAGGTTGTTCATCACTGAAAGGCCTCCAGAGGAGCACAAGACTGACAGGAACCCCGCATTACATAAACTCAGAACATCTGCATGATATATTACCACCAAGCATGACTCATCAGATCGTGCCTGACGGGCTGAGCAGCTGCAGAGTGAAACTGCAGAGCTCATGAAGAAGAACAAGAGCTTAAGACAAGAAATTAAATGAGTTTTTCCATGTGGCTGTGGTGCCGTGTTAATGCAGGACAGATGCAAAGTGTTGGACTTCTGCAACTGGTTTAAATATTTGAAGGAACACATGTGAGAACAAGGTATAATGGCATGCACATATCAATCATATCAATAATAAAAAGTGACATTTTGAAGAGCATTTACCTCCGTATTTACGGAGCTTAATTTTGACTAATGCCGGGTTCAGACTACACGATAATAGCCCGACCTGACAGACGTAGGGCGTCGGGAACGAAAATGGGCATCATGCAAGACAATTGATCGTTTTATCCCGTGTAGTGTATCATAGTGAACGACAACCGACGCCACATCTGGGACGCCTCGTGATGTCCCGATAAAAAGACGATCATGTCAGGATTTTTTTGCCTTCCGCGACGTGCACTGTGACGTTGACCAATAGGAGCACAGATCGCTGTTCTGTGCACAACTGATGGAACTCTTTTTAGGCTTTTCCAAACACAAGACAGCCAGTAGCACACACCGCTTTGGACGACTCTATAATCGCGTAATCTGACCCAGTGGTCATCTTAACAGACACGAAATGTCGTGTAGTCTGAACCCGGCATAATGAAAACTGTTGGTATATAACGTTGTTATATACAACGCTGTAAGTGAGAAGTCAACTCTGCCCATCATATAACTTTATGTGATAGACAATGCCATTGTTATTGCTTTATTTTACCTTTTCTCTAATGTAGTCCTGATTCATTTTCATCCGAATCCAAATCAAAAATCTAAATAATTTAGTGTTTGCAAATGGAAAACAGATGTAGGTTAGAAGCATGACAAAGCTGTAGATACAATTTCTTCTTCTGACACTAATAGATCTAACCTCACAGTGATAGCTAAATGTTTAACTTTGATTACCTTTAATCATAACCGTGGACCAGTGAACTCTATTTCAATGGCAGCAATGGTAACTCTTTATACTTTGCATGATGCGTGAGGAAAACTCACATTTTACAACTTACATTTAAAGATTTCAGATTTGTTATATTTTGAAAGTTTGATTTCCAGTTGCTATTTTCTGATCGTTTTCATTTTAATCTTGCTGATGTCCATTAAGAACAGTGTCCAGCTTTACAATATCAGTCTGTTCGGCGAAGAATCATAAAACACACTAACCATGTTTGGAGACTGGAGAGAAATATTGATCGGCTTTAACATTGTCAATAAATTGCTAGAGCTGATGACTTTCACATCATGTTTTTATTGTTTTTAGGCAATTATGTCATGTTACATATTACACTTTGCTACCTGGAGCGTTTTCTAAGGTAGGTTACGGCTGATTCAAATAAACTACAGGTTGCTGTTGACCTGTTGCCCCTGCAAAGTGTAACAACGTGGAAAGTTTCTTAATTTGAGCGCATCAGCTGCAAACCTCAGAGAAAAGATGGGCTCATTCCTATGTTCCCAGGGTAAGAGATTGTAAAAGGATGAAAATGCAGGTATGTAAGCGATTGATAATGGCTGTCTTCACAGTTCAAATTGCAAAAGAACGAAGGCAGATGGACGTTTCAAATGCAGTTTGAATGGTAAAAATCTGTTCAGCCACTGTGGAGATATCACATGTCTAAAGTTAATAAAACCTGCACATTTGAAGGCATAGGTTTCAAGGAGTTTAACATCAGTAGGCTGTAAGCTGTAGGTGGGTGATTTCAACATATTGATGCAGGGAAACATACTTTGAACATTTGACAAAGGGAAAAAACATTGCTGAGAACATAGGACCCTTTGAAAGGTCTCCTTAATGTGTCATATGAAGAGGATATTGAGCTGCGGAGCATAGATACGCTCCCGAAAAGATAATCTACTGTATTTGTAGTGAATAAACTGTATGTTTTCATGGACAGCTTTTATGGACTGACCAGTTTCATTTCTAGCACAGTCAGTCCACGGTCCTCTGGTCAGGAAAAAAAAACAAAAACCTGTCTGATCATCCAGTGAGATTTGAACTTTAAACTTTGATTGTCCTGAAGTAAGAGGGAACAATCACCTTGCACAAACGGATCGAAGGAAAGTTGCAGACATGACCTCATCTGACCAGTTCTCAGTCCTCATGTGGACTGTGCAGGGCGATGTTCACAGAAACGCGTTACCCAGAAAGCCATATAAATGTGGACAGGCCTTGAATCGAAGCCAATAATTATTTGATGGTCTCTGGCAGCACTTATCTCTCTTAAATGTAATCTGAAGCAACTTCGAATTTAATGGAAACAAAGCTTATTTGTGTAGGCTATGTTTACAATATCTACTTTCCTAAAAACTAGCACGTATTTAAAATTTAAAGGGGCCCTGTGGAGTTTTCTTGTAAGCAAACAAAAGTTACTCACCGAAACGCACTGTGAACCCTTGAGGTCTAACAAACGCGTCAAGTGCGTTTCCTTCCTCATAAAACATTTGCAAAGCCGATTATTTAAGTAAGTATTTTTGTATCCGTGTTAGCCTAGCTTGCAGTCTTCTTCTTCCCTGCCTTTGCTGGCGCACTTCAGCACATCTTGGCATCTCTGCAGATCAGTGGAATAGTGTAAAACGTCTACTGGCTGGTTGGTGATCTTCTGTAGCTGACGAGCTAACCACCTAGCCAGCCGGGAACCTGCTAGTGCTAGTCAGTCATATGGCAGCTAACGAACCAGGTAGCTTGGTTGCTAACGGAACAATACGTTTATTCAAGAGACGTATTCGCACCATCGACTCCTGCCTCATTAACTGTTGGCAAACCATGTATGTTTTTTTGCTGCTGAGGGTCTCGTCTTCTCACGCCATCTTCTTGAGCATCTTGCTCAGCTGACTGTAAAAAGATTGTTGGGATAATTGCCAAGTTTGCTCTTTCCAAATCTTGCATTCATACATACACATGCTAGATTATCTAAAAATTCATCCACCAACCTGAAAACCCTGAGTGCCACAGTTCAGGTACATGGGAACCTCTTTCTCCTGCTAGACCATCTCTTCTAAAGTCATTTTTAAAACTTTTTAGCTGTTATCTCATGTCTGAGATAACCGCAGCCCCCCCGACTCGCATGGACTCGCGAACATCTAAGTCTTATGGGAAATGGTGTTCGTTAAATGCTGCTAAAAAAAACAAACAGAAATACTGAATAAACTAACATGCAAAAAAGGTAACATGCTAAATATCACATTCTATAATCTTTGGATTCTAAAAGTCACATGCTATATGTCAGTACGTTAGCATCCAATAAACATGTAGTGCTAAAATGAGTTGTTGATTAGCTGATATAAAAGAAAAAATATATTACAGAAATTGTGGCAAATATTTGCAGGTTCCAGCTTCTTAAATGTGAGTATTTTCTGTATTCTTTTATCTTTTTATTTATACTTAATTTAAACTGTACTTGTGTATTTTTAAATCTAGTATCTCTTGTATCGCTTGCCTGTTTTTTTGCACTTTTATTTTTTTATTTTACCTTGCTGTGTTTTTTTTTACCCTGTAAAGCACATTGAATTGCCCTGGTGTATGAAGTGCACCATACAAATAAAGTTGCCTTGCCTTGCCTATATCATGTTTTATTAAACTGTTAATAACTGTTTAATGCTAATAAATATTAAGCTAGAGACTGCATGTTCCTCACCGTAGGACAGACAGATTGACTAACTCCAGGTATAGTGCACAGTATAAAAATAATGACACACAGCGCACAGTAAAGGCAAACATTTGTGCGTGTGTGACTGTCAGGCTGACTCATTTCATACACACACTTTATCTCTCCACACAAGATCCAGTAAGAGATCCCAAGATCCCGATTTCTTCCGTCATAATTGACCTTTATGGCTCTCTGCCCAATGTGATTAGTAGCAGGTCACTTCCTCCCCGTGTGACACGACCTTGTGAGACGTTTATGGGAATCACTCTTGCTAAAGTGTACAGCATCTGTCAGAGCACATTAGAGGAGAGAGACATGAGAGGGACAAAACCACAACACTCAGACGCACGAAAGCCCGAAATCCCGAAATAGACAGGGAGGTCCCGTAAAACTGAGGATTTCCAGTCACTCTGTAATAAATAAATAAATGTTACGGTAACAGAGCAGCACCGCAGCTCCTCGGGCAAATTAAGATTAATATACATGACTGTGCCTGAATTAAACATTTCTCCTCATAAAATACACTTTTACTGCAATGCCAGTGATGTAATTTGTTTTGTTTTTTTCTGCCTTTTTTTGACTTCTATGTAACCTGGTTTTAACCCACAGGTGCCGTGTTTTTGTTCACTATATTTGTATTTCATCATTTGAAAACTCTAAAACAAGCCGTAGTTTAAAGAAAACGCTGTTGCATCTCTATCCATAAAATGTTTTTGCAAATATATGTATGTTCTGTTAGAAAATGGAGATACACTGCTCCACACCACAAGAATGAGGCATCTGCAGTTATCACTTAAGAGGTCAGCAGGAATACTGAAACTCACATACAATAAATACTTAAATTATCTAGCTCAAAGTCCGAAAAGTCCAGAGGTGTGTTGACCCTTTATATTTTAAAATCTCCTGACTGGAAAGTGAGTTCTCAAAGCCCAAAATTTTGCATGTGACAAAGTAATCACTGTCTGAGTCACACCGGCATTTATCAGCAACCTTATAAAGATATCATCATGGTCATATTGCGCCTCAGGGAAGTAAAAATCCCATTTTCCCATTAAATGGTTGTTGTTCTAGTGCGTGATGTCTGCATGAAGTGTGCTGCTGTATAGTTTGAGGATATTGGTTTACTGGGACACAAAAGTGCCGTTAGCTGAAATCCGGTCAGGAAGCAACATCATAGTTCACTCTGTACCTGAGAATCAGCCTGCTAATATGTAGAGCACAGCAGAGAATGACACACTTAATGTGGGTGTCGGTTGGTTTCCAAAACTGCCATGAAAACCTCAACATGCATGTCCAACTGTCCAATACATACTAAATATAATCAAATCAAACTTTATTTACTGTTTATGGCAACTTTAAAGCAAAATTGAAATATATAGAGATAAAAAAAACATGTATTTATGTTTCGGAGCCAAATAGGTCAGCTTATAATGACTTATCTGCTTGTTTGTGTGTATATTTGCATGACTCTGTGTGTGTTTATGCACATCCATGTTGAGGTGGGTGTGCATGTCCTTCGGTAAACTGTGACAAAGGAATGGCTGCTCTGTGACCTGTGACCCACTTACAGTACCTACAGTCTAAGTCATAGCACAGTGACGCTGCCGTTCACCTGCTAAATAATGATTCACAGTTTAACGTATACTGACCGTGCTCATTTGAGGGAATCATTTGTGTTTTCAGGGCACAAATCAACTACTTATATATACTTATTTATTAAAATTCTGGGTGACAGGTGTTTTATAAATCTCTCGACAACCATATCTTTTTTAAATATGTATATAACAGGTAGATAACTGCAAAGCCATTATTTTGGTGTGACTGTAGGCCAACAGCGGTGGATCGGCTGTTTGTGGGAAGTTTCCCCCCAACACAAATCGATCAGTACTGTGACACAATGAATCACATTTAGGTCTATATATAGGTCTAATATAGTCAGGTCAAAGGTCAGGCAGCAGGTGACACGTTGGTTGTCGATGTGGTATTATGCATTCATTCAAATTTTGTTTATTCCCTTTGGAAACTCAGTAGTTGGTTTTTATATTACAACAACTTTTGCAGGAAAAGGCCTTTGCAAGCTGTTTTAGTTTCCTTATTGTTTTTCAGTTTTGTATTTGTTACGTAATTTTCCCGTCTGTCAGATTCTTTCTGTGCACCTTTTTAGGTAATTAAATCATGTTTTGCTTCCAATCATGCATGTTACATTAACATTTTAGCCAGGTGGCAGACCCAAAAAACACTCCGGTAAGCGCTAAAAGACAAAAACGAGAGAGAAGACAAGAAATGAGAAACCCAAATTTGGTTTTCTGAGTCAAGAAGTTATTCATTTAACCTTTTCTTGCTGGTGGGAAAACAGCATCAGTCATCTATCGTATCGTATGTATGACAAAGGTCGATTGTTTGTGTCCAGTTTGACCTTTTTCCTTCGTGTAAATCCCACATGACCTTCCTCAAAGGCTTCTCCTGATAGTGAGGTCAGGGAGAAGTAAGAGGCAAACAAAAATAAAAGGTTTCTGAAACTTCGGAGATCACAGAGATCTCTGAGCCAGATACATGAACACACAATGAACCCACTATACATCCCATACATTCATCTTAAAGTACATTTAGTGTTTTAATTGTTCAAATGTTTTTCTTTTATTTCTCTGTGAACAATTAAATAAACCAGGTTCCTTGGCTGGATTTAGGATTTGTGTCTGCTTGTGGAAACATGATGCAGCAAGTTTTTGTTCTTAGTGAAGAGCGCCATCTGCTGGACTCAATGCAATGGTTACCGTTCCTGAACATTTTGTTGTTTTGCACAAATCCACTCGAAAATTAAAAGGTTCTACTTGACGATTCGTGCAGGATTCTCTTACAGAGTTGTTGCTTGCATGAAAGAAAAGTGTGTTAATAGTTAAGTTATTTAAGAACATTCTTTACAAGTTATATTTGTGGTTAGAATTGCATCTTCCTCTCTCACAAACTTTAAATTCAGCTTATTTGATGAGCCGAACTACTTGAATTTTATACATTGTTTTCCTTCTTTCTGTTTCTCTTTGTTTTTCAGCAGTTGTGTTCCTGTTAGCAGCAAGTTTATTTTATTGTTACACATATAAGCAGCAGTTTTTCTTTATGTTGTTTACTTCTGTTTGCTAATGTGTTTCATGATTGTTTTTTTGTTTTAATTGATAAAATCTTATTCTATTTGTCGATTTATACATTTTTTGGTGAGATGTCTTCATGAGCCCAACATAAAATCCTTTTATTTGTGTTTTGTTCTGAGCAAATAAACTAAAGTTATATTTCATGATAGTACTGTCAAGTTTTGTTTTTAATTTTAATAAAAAGTTTAATTACAAAGAATTTAAGTACCCTGAGAGAGTTAAGTGAAGTAAATAGAAATAATTACTCAGGGCATATTTAAGTTCTTCACATTCTTCATAATTGTAGCCATGTCGGGATTTACACTGTAAAACTTCTGCGCTGTCATGTATTTGCTGAAGGGTTTGACATTTTGGGAAATACGCTTATTCTCTTTCTTGCTAAGAGAAGGATGAGAAGATCAATACCGCTTTCGTGTCTGTACGCTACACATGAAGCTGCAGCTGGTTAGCTTAGCTTAGCATAAAGACAGGAAACGGGGAAACGGCTAGCCTGGCTCTGGCGAGGTATAACAAAATCCCCCTGGCAGAACCTCTAAAGCTCACCAATTAACATGTTGTATCTCGTTTAATTTGTACTAAAAACAAAAGTTTAAAAATGAAAAGTGGACATTTTATGGGGGGTTAAGGGCCAAACTATTGCCTAGCAACCAGCGGAGAGACTCCAGGAAGTTACTCGTCTCGAACAGCCTGGCACATAACCCCATAAAACAGCAAATCATCGCATTTAGACCAAGGTTTTTGGCTAAAGCGAATGAGCGCATTTGCCAAAATGTCAAACTTCTCCTTTAAATATTTATATTGACAAAATCCGATAACGGTTCTGGAGCTTTCCATCATACTGCATGATCTTCTTAGCTCCTCAACTCGTACATGTTGGCTTCAATCTTGAGATTGAAAGTTCAATCTTGACCTTGGAAATTAAGCAAATAATTCTAGTTTTTAACAAAATACACTAACATTTAAAACAAATGAATAAATTAGATCTTTAGAAAACATGCATTTTATTTTATTAATTTTCACTCGTAATAAAAATTGCATTCCTTTCCACTACAACACTTGTTAGTTTCCTTTAAACATTTAACACTGTTACACCTCTCTTCTGAATCCTTCATTTCATCATTGTGTGTGGCCAGTAATAGCACTTTATTCAAGTTTTTGGAGATGCCTCCCATTATAAATATGTACAAAGTGCAAAGTTCAGATTGTAAACAGCAAAAATGTGACACCACAAGGCCTTTACAGTTATATCCATCATGGTCGACCCTTTCGTCCATAAAAATACATGTTTTTTTTACATTTTTTTCCCCCCAAACACACAAATACAAGCTTTTTTTTTTTTGCTGGTCCTTCTTGAGAATCGCAGCCCTGATGTGAAACACAGATCAGGTTTTAAAAAAAAAGACGATACAGGAAAAAAAAACTGAAATGAATACACAGACAGGCACAAGAAAGAAAATATTCATTAGATGGCTGCGGTTTGAGGTTGAATATTGACGATGGATTCTACACGTCTCCGAATGAGCCAGTTCACTTAGTTTAATATGACCAACAAACCAGTTGCTTACTCCTTGTGTTAGATGAGTTTTCTTAAAAAAAAAAAAACAGGCACCCCTGACGTTTAGTCAGTTTTATCAAGTTACTGTAGAAGTTAAATTCATTTTGTTTAGTTACCGTGGAAGTTCGTTAAAGGGTAATTCCGGTAACAGTCATCCTCCTGCAACAACTAACTTCTCGCGAGACTTTCTGTTTCTGGTTAAACAAAAAGGATCTTACTCTTTAACAAAAGGTCTGTCGCTGTAGGGATCCTTTCCATAATGTTGTCAGACACTTAGAATAACAATCTGAGCCCGTCAGCGGCAAAAACAAGCACTTTTAGTGGACAGACTTCAAAGGGCGCAGTTGCCCCCAAGGATTACGTTGCAGCCCGTTGGCAGATGCCGGTTGAGGCGATCTACTGGACCAACTCCAAAACTTTTACTACCTATTAGTTATTTACACCCCAAACTTTGTAAAAAAAAATAGGGTCCAGATTTAAAAATACCAGAATTACCCTTTAAGTAGCCCTTAAGTGGCTTAAAATGCTTCCACATTTACCAGCTTAGTGACCATGAATATGTCAACCAGCACATTCACCAATCTCAACAGTGCGTTGAACAGCTCACAGAAGAATTACAACATAGTTCTCTTCACGGGCCAGAGTTACATTCAGCAGCTGCCTTTTTAAAGTGCTTAAACAGGGATGGTAAAGATCTGAAACCACAACAACTTCCTCCTTCCAGTCTCGAGGTCATTATGGTTAGCCGCCGAGCTGTAGATCAAACAAATGACCCACCAAATCTGCCCCCTTTAGTCTCTTTTCTCATTGCTAAGCATATTCAGGTCATTCGAGTCTGCTCCCGAGGCTTTAGCGACACGTGCACGACTCAGCCACCATGTCCTCCAGCTCCCTGTACTCCACCTTCTTCTTCTGCATGACCAGCACGCTCATGGGCATGTACTTAAAAGGCACGCAGGACAGAGGAGGAACCTCCCCAATGCCCAGGTCGTTGATGACCGTCTGGATGATGGCGTGGTTGGGGGAATGGTAGCCGTAGTGGAGCAGCCTCGGGCAGTTGCCCTGGCAGAACCGCGGGTTGTACACCGGCGGAGCGATGAAGTGGCCCCAGCCGAGCTCGTCGAAGGAGAGGCGAAACGAGTGGAGCTTGCAGCGGTTCTTGGGCATGTTGGTTTTGCGTTTGTAGTTAGGGATATCGGAGACGATGGAGGCAGAGGGGGAGGTGGAAAAAGAGGACGAGGATGAGGAAGTAGGGGCGGTTTTCAGAGCATCCAGAGAAAGATCTTTGGCCTCTGAAGATGAGGGGTCTTTGGAGTGGCGGCGCCGGCGGACCGAAGGATGCCACTGCCCTATTTGCCTCATGATGTTTTCCCCTTCAGCTCCCAGCAAGTCCCCCATCCAGTCCTTCACTTCCCTTTGCTCCTCCAGGTATAAAAGAAGAGATGGGACTTCAAGATGAGGTTCACCTCTCCATCTTTTTCTTCCTTGAAGACGATTCCACAACCACGAGAGGCTGCTGTCCTCTTCAGCATGCCCAGGATCCGTGCACCAGTACTGGGCAGCGAGGGTCAAGCGTCCCCCCGCGCCCTGGTCCTTCCCCTGCTGGACGTGTCTGCTGACGTGTGCGGTGATGTCCGTCTCTGTCCACCGCTCATGGGGCTCCAGGGTGACCAGGCTCTCTTTGCCCAGTGAGGTGATCTGAGCCCTGCAGCGGGGCGGCTCGAGGGCCTGGGTGGCGCTCAAGGTTGTGGTGGATGAGGAGGAAGAGGAGGGAGAGGATGAAGAGCGGAGGTGGATGAATGAGGCTCTGATGAGCTGCTCCGAGGGAAGAGTGTCAACGTTGTACTGTACTGTGAAGCTGTAGTGGTGGTCTGAAGGAGAGACGGAGGCACAGAAAAAGAGAAAGCATGAACCCTCTCTGACTTTATCACCTTCTTAAAAAGAGAGACTTTTTACCCACGATGCTTAGGGCTCATTATTTGGTTTTGTTTGTTTTTTTATCAAGAATAATGGTTAAGTTAGAAACAGGGATCATGGATTTTGACAGTTGTGGGCATTACCAGGCAAGGAGTGTCTGTCAAAAGACACTGTTAAGCTGCATTATGGGAAGTGTAGGATAATTTGACCCATACTAGGAACTGAAAGTCAGAATATTTTAGCCTTTGCTTTTGGACAATTCTTTTTAAATCTTACTTCCTCCATTCCCAAACTTAATGAAGGACAATCCTCGCTGGAAACTGGATACAAATCTGATTCGAAAATAAAACACAGAATACAAAAAAACAGACAGATATTCTTTGAGATAATCAGTTTTAAACCATCTGCCTCTTTTTTTTTTTTTTATTCTGGGTATTTTTTGTTAGTTAAAACCAGTAAAAAAATAAAACAATAGCCTTAACGTGGCTTCATAAGAGCACTTTTCAAGATACAAAAAAAGAGCTGGAAGCACTTAAGGCAATCAGAGGTTTATTTGGGACTAATAAAGGCTGATGCCTGAAATGAAGTCATCCTTAAAAAACGTACCATTTTACAGGCAAATGTCTTTAATCCCAATCAGCCCAAATTATACTCAACTTTCATGCAAACAGTCAGTGTAGAAGAGAAGGTTAAGGTAAGTTAATGGGCCTACTGATTAAAGGTTAGTAATCTAAATCTCACCTCTCGACGCTGGCAGGTAGTGCACCGACGACGCCGATGGTCTCAGCAGACGGACCGTGTTGGAGCCGAACTTTCGGTGCTGTTTGGGCCTGCCGTCCGGTTCGGCTGCGCTCTGGTACAAGCTCAACATGAACTGCAGGTTCTGGTCCACTTTCTGCTCGTCCGTCAGCGGCCGGTGGTGCGCGCCTTTGAGTTTTGCGCCCTGATGACTCCGACGGCTGCGCCTCAACGTGGGGTGATGGGAGGCCATTTTCCGCCCGGCCACGACTCCGGTGCAGGTGGAACACAGCAGGAAGATAAAAGACAGGACGCAGACACGCAGTAGGCTGTGTTTGGTGCGGGTCGACCTCATGTTTGTTAAAACCTCTGGTGCTAGCGAGCTCCACCAACGAGGATATAGTTGGCAACCATCCTCCGCAGGGCCGATGGCGTGATTTACAGGCTCACCTGATCACTGACCGTTTTGGAAATGACAATCAACTTCCTGGAATTGACGCTGACCCCCAATTAACCCCAGCAGTAGCGTGAGGAAGCCACGTGACTGGTGCGTAAACGTGGCAACCCTTTTTTGTGATTTAGTTGTGGCACAAATTATTTTATGTAAATTCACATACTTGTTTTCTACATATCACTTAATTTTTTCTCATTATCAAACAATTTACATGTATTAATATTTTAGTTTTAACACATTTTGTTCTGACTTTATTCTTTTTAAAATCTCTACACATTCTGCAACTATTCCTGAAACATGAGGTCTAAACTGTAGAGAAGTTTTCATTCTTAATAGACATTTTATGTGCTGTGATGAATATGTATAAAACTTTAGATTTAAATCTGTTGCTTTATTGTATCCTACGACTGTATCCTTGGATATCTAAGAACTTTTCTTTTTAAAGGTGAAACAGAAATTGTATGTTTTTAGCATCTGAGGTTTCATTACTTTGATTCAGGATTAACTTTGCATTAACCACTAGAAGTAAACGAGCAAATAATTAATCTGAATCAGGCAAAAAATCTGGTAAAAAAACAAAACAAAATCCAGCTATACTATTAGGCAGAAGCAAAACACCTTAATCAAAGTAAGCTCAAGGTAGAAACTGTGTACTGAACAAACATGTTTATTGATGCTGTCCTGTGCAAACCTTTAAACGGCATCAGTTTCGTTTCCATGAGTCTGCTTGGGTTTACAGATTTATCCAGTCATTTGACAAGCTGGTTCATAAATAAAATAAATGTATTGTGGCCAAGATAAGAGCAAACTGGACTTTCTTTTACAAAAAGTAAGTTTACAGTTTACACAATATAACATGCTCGTCAGAATCTGAATTCTGGAAAGGATGCAGTTCACTTAGTAAGTAAAGGTTTTCAGTTTGATCATAATTGTGTGAGATTTGAAAATGCGTCACTTTGGCGCCATCAGGTGGCAGAATGACACGTTTCACTGGGATTGTTCATTCTTCTACAAACAAAAACTGTGTGATCAAAATAACTTGAAAGATGCTATAATAACATACATTTTCTACACACAGTGACTTTAATAACATTGCAAGTGCTGACTTCATGAAATACTCCAAAATAGCAGTGGTGGAAGTACACTATTTAAGTACACTTTTGAGGTAATTGTACTTTGAGTTTTACCATTTTCTGCTACTTTATACTTCTACTCCACTAGCCTACATCTCAGAGGCAAATATTGTACTTTTTACTTGACTATATTTATTTGAGTTACTTTGCAGATTCAGATTAATAATACAAAATATAATCAACAAATAAATTAGGATGTATGATATAAATTCACCAGCTACCCAGCAGTATATAAAGTAATATATGTTAAATAATGTTTTCTGAAATGGGCCATTCTGCATAATGAGTACTTTTACTTTTTGTAGTATATTGTGATGCTAATACTTTTGTACTTTTCCTTAAGTAAAATATTGAATGCAGGACTTTTACTGTGGAATTGCTACTTTTACTTAGGTAGAGTTTGTAACTTCCTGTCTTTGTCTTTGGTCCAAAGATCTTTGGTTTGCATTGTGGTTTAGTCTTTGTATTCAGACTACTCCCAGACTTTGGCTATATTTGCAGACTGATTGCAGTTTTTTGATATACTGTTTGTTTGTTCTTGTATAATTTGAAGTCTGAGAGCTTTGGGATCACTGGGCGTCTGGTTTATGAATTGTTCTCAGTGGGGAGGAGCTGAAAGGATGACATGCTGTAAAAACCTGCTAAAAATGAGAAGAAATGAAAGCAACACATGCTGGAGAAAACTTGATCTCACTTGAAAGCAGCACTCACCACCAAACCAAATATTACAGTTCAGAGTTTCTGAGAACACAAGTGGAGTTTAAAAGGAAAAAAGGTTGTCTGATCTGACCAAAACAAACTCCTAGTGGTCTGGAGGAGAAGTGAGATGTCTGGGCATGTTCACGTCTGTCTCCTTTTCTATCTATCTCCCTCCTTCACTTGTTCTTTCTCCTGACACACACAAAGATACTCACATTCACACACATACACTGCAGCGTGGTGGCATTCCACAACAGTGATTATCTGCAATCCCAATCATTTCAGCCTGCAGAGAGAGTGTGGGAAAACGTCAAACTATGGGGGAATTGCCGCAAATGGCTGTAAGGCTTCTGAGAAACACATTTGAGAAGTTCAATTACATAAAGAAATTTACCAAAAAAAGGCAGCGGTGATTGTTTCAGCTTCAACTCCCAGAAAACTCCACTTCAAGAATTTGGCTGAATAAATGCGTGCCTCATTTACATAATTATGCAGCTTCAATGGCTATCTGATTTCAAAACAGAAACATTTCTATTTCTTTATTGGGAAAAGGAACCCTCTAACACTGACTTCATCTGCAGACGCCATCTTTTTAAAGTAATAGTTCAACATTTTGAGAAATGTACTTCTTTCAGAGAGTAGGTGAGAAGATTGATATGAATCATGTCTGCATTCGCACGATATCTGCAGAATGTGAAGAACAGGACTTGGGAGCGTTTACGAATTATTCCAAGTGATGGTGGCTTTGCAGCCATTTTGCCAAAGGTTTGATGACACTTCCTGTAGTTGTATCACCACGTGGGAAATATTGTTGCGGTCAGAAATGTGTTGCTCGTAATAGTTGTCTGAACGATATGACATGAACGCAGCATAGGTAAGGAGCTGGAATCCGGATGTTGTTAGCCTAGCTTAGCCTAGCTTAACCACAAATTGTCATTTTTACATTACTGTTTGTGTATGGATTTAACAAACGTCTTACAGCGTGTTAAATAGTGAGCTTTAGAAGTGTTGGTATGCATGTTTTCTTTTAACTTTGGAGAGAGCCAGGCTAACTGTTTCCACCTGCTTCCTGTCTTTATGCTAAGCTAGGCTAACAATGTCTGGGCTCCATCTCTGTACTTAACACACACAGACATGTGATTGGTATGCTATGCTCTGAAAGAAAGCGAATGAGAAAACAATTCTTGAAAGGGTTTCAGTTGTAGCCTATAGCTTACTCTGTTGTGCGTTGAATCTCAGTTTATTTTTACAACAGGGTATTCTTTTTTGCCACAATTCCCCAAAAAGATGAGTCTAATCTATCAATACATGCATTACATGTTCATATTCATGTAACTTTTTATAGTGCTAGCAGCACTATATTATGAAACAGCACCTCTGCTGTTTCTTAATATGGTTGTTAGACAAGCCGACTGGTACGACTGGTAAGGGTTTAGAAATGTGTGGGACGTGATATCAAATGTTGTTGTTGTTGTTGGCCTGTAGTAGTATGTGCTGTAGTTGTTCAGACTGCATGTCTGCAGAGCTTCAGTGTGGATGGATGAAGGCTTTGACCAGGTTCAGCAGGTTGTATGTGAAAGAATATGCAATACCACATTGTAAGCAAAATGTACTTATACCCAAAGTAAAAGTACTTGTTATGCAAGAGTTAAATCATTATATATCTATTGTTGAATGTTGTTGTATATATTGAATATTGTTGTTAAATAATAATATTCCGATAATATATAAAGAATATATATAACACTGAGTGGGGTCATTTTGTATAAGGAATACTCTTACTTTGATACTTAAAGTACATTTTGATGCTAATACTTGTGCATTTTTACTTGAGTAAGATTTTATTAGTATGGTAGACAAAAATAATACGTTATTCACGTGGGATTTGTAGTTTTGCTGTGACATTTGTAGGCTACAATAGCCTTCTAAACATTATTGTTGGACCACTGCAATTCTCATTCTTTTTTGGGGACATAAATTGGGTATAATGACATCAGTACGTAAAATGAACTGATGATGCAGGGGTCGGTGGCAAAGTGGCGGGTTTCATGTTTCATATGAAAGGCCAGCCACTTACTTGTGATACTTACTTATCCTGTTATTTGGCTGTCGTTGCCAGTGTGAGCCTTCCCTGATGTTATTACAATACAGCGGCTGTTGCGCTTGTAGCCCCTCCCCCTCTTCGCTTCTCATTGGACACATCCAACCAGAGCTTTTCAGCTATTGGTGGAGCTTTCTGTCAATCACATCCCGCCATTCGAATAGTGGGAGGGGCCGCCTACCACTATTCCCAAAGTTTTCCCAAAGTTTTCTTGCTGCGTCGAGCTAGCCAAAGTACGACCGGAAATATTTGTTATATACATACAAAATAAAAGCGTTATACCTGCTCTTTTTTGGGGAAACAAACCCGTCATTAGCTTAAGATGTGAAACGAAACACTCGACAGAATCATGCGATAAGGTTTCGAGCGAGATTAGAACTGTAAAACAAGCTGACGTCTACTTTTCGTCAGCGTTAAACACCTTGACCGGAAGTTGCAACCGCCATATTGGCCCTAACGTCGACGAGCTTGACACTACCAAAAACTTCCTTCCCTCCCCCTCTTCCACTCACTCACTCCTTCCTTCCAACCCATCCATCCATCCATTCGTTGTTGTTGTCAGAGCGGTGATGGAGAAGCCGAGGGACCGCTACCGGCGCCGCTAGCTAGCAACGATTCAGGTTAGGCTAATAAACCGACAGAGAGAGAGAGAGGGGAAGAAAAAAAAACGGATAAACGGACCGGAGGGAGAGAATGGAAACGGTTGAGCAGCTCGTCTCCTTCCACCACATTCAGGTCCAGTTGAGCGGGGGCGCGCCTTGGGGGTTCACGCTGAAAGGAGGGCTCGAGCACGGCGAGCCGCTCATCATCACTAAAGTAAGTTGATCATAACTACTGACATTAATGACAGTGATGTATGTATACGGGGAATCTCAATTACATCACCTAAAACAGCTTAAAAGTGTTTCTAAAGTACCTGGAGTGAGTTTATACTGCTTTGTGTTATATTATACATGATATTCTTAATATTTCTGTATATAGTTACAGTTTTGGTTTCGTATTTGTATAGCATCACACTCAAATTGACTGTAGGAATTGGATTTCGTAAGGTTGTGGTTGTTGCAACACTCCAGCTCCACCAACACAGCATTTGTGGTTAGTTTTGCAGGCTTGTGTGACTGTCCTCTCATTCATATGTGCTTTTCAGTCTGCTGGGCTGCTGGTCCCTTGGTTTAAACTCTTCAACCCAATGCAAAAAGTCTTAACTCTGCTTTCCCCCTGCACCCTCTTCTGTATTTTGACTTCTGCACAGCTAGTTCCACTCTTCCACCTCTCTCCTCCTCCTCCACTTCTTGCAGAGAATAAAAAGTTATTGTCCGAAGCTCAAGCAAATATCCAGGCCAGTTGATGTCTGTCAGCTGTCACTGTCTATGAATAAAAAGCCCTACATAATGTAATGCAGCGGGTTGGGTTCTCAAACTTGGAGGTCAAAAGGTTCCCCCAGGGATGCTAAAAAGGGGTTCCCAAGGGGATCCCTGGCGAAATGAGGCTCTGTTCATCTCCCTGTCACTTCATTCACTGGAAGGTAAAAATGCCCACGTGCTGACAGACGACTAAAACAACTTCAGATGGCTGATTTTGGGGCAGAAATGTGCACTCAAGTGGGGTGTGGGAATGCATGAAAAGAAAGATTGTGATTCTCTGATGAGAGATTCTTATGCTTTTAGGTTAGTGACCCTTTCTGCATTAGCTTACACTGACACCAGCTTCTTTAAGAGTTGGCTTGTTTTGCAAAAAAGTTGTTATTTCTGCAGAGCTCTGAGAGGTTAGTTTTAATTTCAGGTGTGTGTTTTGGGGGAGTTCGAGGGCTTTGTAAGAGATTTAGTGTGTGCTTTCAGATTTCGACTTGACCTCGACTTGTGCGATAAACTCATGGGGGCCGACGTTTCCTCCCGGCCTCTTCTCACGGTTTCACGCCGCGGGCGGTGAGTTGCTGGAAATACGGAGGGTGTCTTTAAATTACTGCAAGAAGTAATTATTGGTGTGCGTTCTGCTGGGGGTGGTCTGTGTGTGTGTGTGTGTGTGTGTGTGTGTGTGTGTTCAGTCCAGTGCATAAGTAGGCCGACTGACATGCAACCTCTGCTCTCTCTCTCTCTCTCTCTCTCTCAGTCTTTCCTTCACTGTCTCTCGCCCACTCTGTTGAAAAGTTGCAACAGCGGTGGTGTAAATGTTGGCCGGTGTGCTTCTATATTCACCACAGCACCACAGCAGGGAATGGAAAAGCCTGGCTCAGTCATCTGGAAACACACACACACACACACACACACAGTAACACTGCCCCTGGGAAAATGTGACTGGGACTGCTAAAGGAGATAAAAATCAAACTGTGCTCTATGGCTGTTTTGTGTCCAGTGGCTAGTTAAAACACACACACACACACACACACACACACACACACACAATAAAGTAGCTCAGGCGGTGAGTGCTGGACAGGGAACTGTGGTGCAGAAAAGTGTTTAAAGTGTTTAATGATTAAGTGTTAAGTCCTTGAAGGAAAGAGGAGAAAGACAGGAACACAGAGAAGGTAAAGTTGAGGTGTATATATATATGTATATGTATATATGTGTGTGTGTGTGTACGAAAGACATGAGTGTATAATGTGTTTTAGGTTTAGCGAGGGCCAGAGAGTTTCCATCAGCCTCCACACAGAGGTTTACTGTGTCTTTATGGACCACAGCTGAATACAGCCATAATCCTCTCACTTCCGAGAGAGAGGGATGAGTAAATGTGTGTGTTAGTGTGTGTGTGTGTGAGGGGGAATCAGTGAGCGAGAGAGAGCGAGAGAGGGAAAGGTATATAGGGCAAGACAGATATAGGAATCAACTACATAAACTCTTTTAAACTTAATATATCTGTTTTAAAAAAATGCCCTCAGATGCCCAAGAGCTGCTGACCTCCAATATGGCTGCTGGAGCCTTCTTTATGCCACCTGAAAGCACTCTTTTTCCACTAAAAACAAGAAACATACAGAAGTTAAATAACTTTGACACTACTTCCTAATATATATATTTAATTCATGTATTAATTATGCAGATTTATGTCTATTTGACAAAATAATCTTAACTCATGGTCCACTTACTTGCTTTTTCCACATCTCTCGGGTTTGCTCAGTTGTCATGAAGTTGCCATCACGTGACCTAAGTATGGATCTCTTCGGTCAAGTGAAAACAAGAGTTCATATATGGGGGCAAGTCATAACATGCCGGGATTTATGCCAGAGGAATGTCACAGCCAATTGAGTGAGAGTCCACAACTGTTTCAAGAATCAATTGATCATTTAAGCATTCTATCAAGCAAAAAAGCCAAACATTTGCTGGTTCCTGCTTCTCAAATGTGTGGATTTGCTGCTCTCCTCTGTGTTACATAATTGTAAATTGAATATCTTTGGGGTTTTGGACTGTTGGTTGGACAACACAAGCCCTGGGAAATTTTTAAAATAATTTTATATATCCATCCTCCATCCATTTTCTGCCACTTATCCAGATCTGGGTCGTGGTGTCAGCTGGCTTAGCAAAGTAGCCCGGACTCCATTCTCCCTATCTGAATTCTTCCATGGGCAATCCAAGGCATTCCCAGATTGGATATATAATCCCTCCAGCAGGTTCTGGGTCTGCCCCGGGGTCTCCTCCCAGTCAGAAGAGCCTGGAATTACCTCCATTTTATAAACAATTAATCAGAAAAAGTCAACAGATCAGTGGGTAATGAAAATTACTTGCAGCCCTGTATGATGCTACTTCTAACAGATGTATGTCAGGTTTAAAAAGATAATTAAAGGAAGTTTTTGCAGGGTTTGTCCTGCATGTAAGTTCCAGTCACCAGCGTGTCTTTGAAAGAGTGAGTCTGCTGTTTGTTGGGTGCAGTCGTGGTTATGTGAGAGTGCATAAAAATGTGTCAGTTGCCCTTTCAGGATGTCCATGTTTCGAGGAGTGTGTGTTCGTGGCCCTTTGAGAGCGTGTAAGCCGCTGGAGGGGGAAGGGTGGCTTCCCGAGTCTGAGGCAGCAGAGGGATATAAGCCATTTGGTCAACATTCCTCCAGGAGCATAACAAATTACTACCGTGGGGTGTGTGTGCGTGGATGGGTGTATGAGATATTGTGCGTGTGTTCATATACACAGCTCATACACATACATTTCTAACTTGAATGCTTGTTTTCCTTGCAGCCAGTGATCAGCTGTGTGTGATGACACGGTGAGTTTAAGGTTTTATCTGATCAACAATGTTAGCCGGTCAGTCATTAGCTTTGTTACTCAGTCAGCCATTTAGTGAGCCAGATCGTCAGCCTGTTGGCAAGTTATTAGCCGGTCAGTCAAGGCTTAAGCATGCGTCGGTAAAAAGACATGTAAAGGTTGTTGTGGTGGCGTGGAAATAAGATCAAACAAATGCTGATTGGTTGAGCAGCGGACTGAGAAGCCCTATTGGTTTATTTATTTTCCTTTTTTATTAAATTTATTTGGGTTATTTTCTGGGTTTGGAAATAGGTTTTCATTCTTGGCTTTCTTCTTTGTTTCCTGTACATTCTGCTTTGATGAATGCAACACTGCCCCCTAGTGCACATATTACCTTTTAGCGCTGCACAAATGCATTTCACAGTCATAACGGTGGCAGGTTCACCACTTAAAATTTACAATTTGTTCTGGATTTCAGACACAAGTAGATAAAATCAGTTTGTTATTTCTAATCAGTGCTAAAATGTAGCTAGCTAGCTAATTAATATTAGCTCCATGAGTTGGTTAAAAACGCCCCCGTGCATGTTTACAGTCTAAAAGACATACAGCCATGTTTTAGGGTAATTTATCATTTAAAACTCTACCAGTTGTCATTCCCATGTTTTTCTTGTGACAACTTTTATGTCCTTTATCGGATGTGGCTGTGATGTGAATGTTCCTTCCATTGTTGTATTTGACAGAGCAGCTGCTGCTGAGCTGTCAGCTCACTTTCATATGTGGTTTTATGATCTACTGTGAGCTCTCTGTTGTTTCTGTGAGTTTCTGTCTCCTCTACAGCTCTTGGCTGCACCGTCGGGTCCCTGACTTTAAGGCGGTGCTCCCATGGGACAGTTTGGCATCCAAAAAAAGTGGATCACTCGTTGCCTTAAAACCTCCAAGATGGTGTTGTTAAAATTCATTGGCTGATGATTTCAGGGTTGCAGTAAGGTGATGCCCTTTTTTTTCTCAGTGATGAATCAGTTGCCTAAATGAATGCTGTTCGTTTAAGAAACAATATAATGTTTTTAACACTTTGTTTAACATGTTGTTTTGATGGATCCCAGTTGCTCGTGTGAGCTGTCTGGACTGGAGTGTTTTTCCTGCCAGACCCCTGCAGACCAGACATGTCTGCTATCTGAATGAACATCAGACTCTACATGTTGCACAAGAGTCCGTCTGAGTGGTCTGAAGCAGAGCCTCACTGGTGTGCAGCCTTCATTATCTTCATTATCTTCATTATCTGTGTGTCTTTCATATGTGATAAATGTCAAAGATAAATGGAGACTTCATTAGCTGTCTCTACCTTAAACTGCAACTGCACTTTACAACCCATAACTATATGGCGGAGATTCAAACCAAATATGGCATACATTCACTTTTCACCTGAGGAAAAAAGGTCCAGTCTGTTCAGAGAGTATTAGCCGACCACTGGCCTGGCTACCCCTGGCTAAGTGCTACACAATCCATTTTATTTGTGGTCCACATGTTCTTCAAAGCTGGATTCATCACCATCTTTATTCTCCTCTCAGTTCAACCTGCCAACAATCCACATCTCCCAGGCTGTCCAACCGCTGAAACCAGCAGTGCACTGCTGACCACGATGAGAGCTAACTTTTCCATATATTTTCTTTTTTGTTTTTGAGTTGGGATCCCAAAGAGGACATTTGTGTTGAGCTGTGGACTCTGTATTGGGGTGAATGAACTGTGCGGGGGGTTGATTTGGGCACTGCTTGTATAATACGCTGTTGGAGTGAATTTTGGAGAGGTGTTTCTTTGGACTGTGGGTTATGTCTTTGGTGGTGTAGTTTTCCCATGGGTAGATTTCCATGTATCCTGTATATGAACTTCTTTGGTGCATGTTTCTGATGTCATGATGTACATATATAGCTTGAATGGGGATGCAAATCGAGAGAGTTGTGTAGTGCTTTGTTGGCAGTAAATCTCTTTGATCTGAGTCTGAACAGGAGAAACCCGCAGCTGTCACCGTAAACACGATTTGACGTTAGCACATGTCAGCGTATTTTATCAAGGGAGTCTCTTTGTTCAAGATCATGAGAAAATCTGAAAATCTTATCAGAGACTCTTGTTATCATCAGATTCTTTTGATTTATCTTAACTCGTCAGTCGACCAGGATCTGCTGAAAGACTCCTTAAAATGATTGGTCCCCTGTGATGACCTGTCCTCACCAAATCATTAATCTACTCTGATGGAAAGCCCTCTGTTGCTGCAGGATTTTTTAAATATCTTGGTGCATAAGTTCACCTCAACTAAACTCAAACTGAGAGCAGCCACATGTGGGTATGAGGGATGTTGGTAAGAGTTTTCTATTAGCGGCTGAAAGGGATTTTTCTTCTTCTTCTTCTTCTCATGTCGGAAATCAGCCATGTTTCTTGTGGGGAGCATTCCTGCAGAGTAAGTTTCAAAACACTGCGAGCAGCCTGGAATTTGATTTGCCCCGAACAGGCAACAAAGATGGAGACGATAATCTTCCTCTCTCTCGTCCTACTGTTGACAGTAACAGAAATCCAGGGATTTTGCGAAAGAATGTTTTGACATGTGGTCGAAGGTATGCAACCAAATGTCTTGGGTTGGTAAACAGCCGTGTGTGTGTGTGTGTGTGTGTGTTACTCCCTACATTCCAGTAAAGGTAGCCTCCAGTAGCAATCTGCTCTGCGGGGGGTAGATGAGGATGCCATCAGATAGAGATGCTATTGTCTCTACTGTGTGTGTGTGTGTGTGTGTGTGTGTGTGTTTCCGTGTCCTCTGCCCTGACTCGCTTTGCTAACTGTCCTAACTAACCAAAAACATATGCCATGCAGCAACATAGTACACAATAGAGCATATTGATGAGAGAGACTGAAAGAATTAGTGTATTCATGTTTCCAACTAATTATATGGAGTTTTGCATTAAGAACAGGACGGAAAAGGAAAACTTTTAGTTCAGTTTTGATAATCATTTAATCATATCAAGTCATTTATGAAGCACAAATGCCAAACGTTCACCGCTTCCGGCTTCTCAAATGTGAATATTTGCTGTTTTTTAGTCTTCTGTGATAGAAAACTGAATATCTTTAGTCAGACAAAACAAACAATCTAATTAAGTCACATTGAGCTTTTTGACTGATATTTATTTTCAATTAATTGAATATTTAGTCTTTAAAATTTCAGGAAAATGTCAAAAAAACACCCAGCACGATCTCTCAGAGCCCAAGTTTGTGTCTTCATATCGCCCATTTTACCAAACCAACTGTCCAAAACCCAAAAGATGTTCACTTTAAAATGACGTAAAGCAGAGAAAAGCAGTAAATCCTCACACTGGAGAAGCTGGAACCAGAGAATAATTGATAACGTTGTTGTAGATAATTGTGATTCTTTTTAGCACTTGTGGACAGTATCACAACTAGTCTTTGTACAGTTGGAATTAGGAGTGGATGATCAATACATCAATACAATGCATCAATACATATATGTTGATATTGTACATTTTCTGGGAAGTTGAATAATAACCAGATGAGAATGTCTGCTTTAAAATATTGCAGTATTCCTAATATCAATCTTAAATCTTCTACAGTAGAGACATTTATATTGTGTCACTGTATATCGTCATATCGCCCAACACTATTTGCATTATGACAGCAGTAAACTGTCATCAAAAAATGTGTGTGTGTGTGTGTGTGTGTGTGTGTGTGTGTATGTGTGTGTGTGTTGGGGTGGGGTTGGAATGTCTCTATCTCTGATCTGTGGAGCCTTTAGCTGTTTCTCTTAGGCTACGTCTGGAGGCTCACACACACACACACACACACTAAAATAACAACCTCTCTTATCAGTACACTGACCCTCAGACACACTCAGCGTTGTTACTATTACAGTGTGTGTGTGTGTGTGTGTGTCATGGAAAAAGAGATACATGGGAGATTTGTGTATGTTGCAGTTGTAAATAGTGTGTTTGTGTATTTGGGGGGAGCAGAAGTCCTGACCTGAGGCTGCTGCAGTTGTTATTGTTTTTGTCCGACACTCTGCATTTACCCTCACACACACACACAAACACACACACACAAACACACACACACCTCAGCCGTGTTTTTTTTCTCTCTCAGATTACACCAAAATTGCATCTTGATGCGATGGAGAACAGTTTTTTGAAACCCCCATAGGGTTTTGTGTTCTTCTGATTTGCAAATTCTGACCTGCAGTTCCAGGTTTCCCCCCACAGAAGTGCTTAGTGAAGGTGCAGCCCCCCGACCCACCCACCCACAAACACAAACACACACACCACACACACACACACACACACACACACACACACACACACACACATACAAAAGATATTTAATTTAAGTTTTTTTTTAAACTCAACAGCAGGACAAATAAAAGAGACTGAGAGCAAGTACATTTCATAAGAAATCTGTGCTGTGAAATAAATATCTTGGAATCCGTCCAGTTGTCACTATTATCTGACATTAACTACACCAAACAATTAATCGATCAATTGAGAAAATAATTGCCAGGTTAACTGACAATGAAAATTATCAATGGCTGAAGTCTGGTTTATTTAATTTCACTGTTTCTTGTGGTAGATTATCTCGCTAATTTGTAAATCAAAATATAGAAATCACAGACTGGCAGTTGCAGTGATTTACGGTCCACGTTGTCCAATGCTGGAATAACATCCAGAGGCTCTTATTTATCCTGTTCTTTTAATCCCACTTTGTTCCTGGTTTCGGTTCCCCTTCACAACATTTTCCACCAACCGCGCTGCAGCTATTACGTCTAACGCTCTGACATTAGAAGCAGTTTCCGAGCTATTATGTCGGATTAAGAAGGGCCGTTACAGGCATCGTTTGTGTGTTTTCTGTGCGTCTGTGTTTATATGTTTACAGTTTATTGCAACGTAGCCATGCCCCAAACCAAACAATGCACCACACACACACACACACACATTCCACCATGCAATGTGGTCCACTCTCGTGGCTACCCTGGCAAGTCGACTCCAGTTTGAGGTCTAAAATGACACAAAACGCTCTTTGTTTACTGGATCTTCTCTCGTCGCCGTCCCTCCTCTCCGTCTGCCCTCGGTGGCGTCTGACGGAAACCTCCTTTCATCCCTCCGCCTTTCCCCCTCCGTCCTTGTCAGGCGACGCAGGTTACTCGGGGGACGTTAGGTGGGATTTTGCGAGTCATAACTTCCCTCACGTTTGCTCCTCGTTGGAAGTGGGACGAGTGGAACTTCTGAGTGGGGAACTAAAGTTTGTGGGTGCAGGGAGGAAGGGGGACAGTGGGTGTGTTGCATTCCTCTTGGTCAGGATTTATGAGGAGTTTGCCCAGATTGTTTATTCATCTCTTGGGTTTGAGTGATTTTGGTTGGATTTGGGTTTTCTGAAAGCTGATTAAAGCTGCTGATAATCCCCGTAAATAAGAGGGATTTAGTGTCCCAGCTGAAATTGATTCTTTTTATAATGAAAGAAAGCCTCTGAAACAGCATTTTTGTCTAGACTAATTAAATCATTTTAACGTGAATGCCTCTTGATGACAGGACAGCCAACCCTCGCTGTAGTTGGGAGACTGAGGGATAAATGAACTGCCTTAAAACTGTTTTAAAGTAAATAAACAGAAAGAAAACTAGTTCAAAATCTTAAAATGTGCAAAGAAAGCTGCTTTACATTCCCAGTTTTACAAGAAATAAATAAAAATAGAGCTTGACAATGCAACAGTTCTCCAGTTTTTAATAAAACCACGATACAGATATATCAGTCTCACCTTATTCTTATGTTTCCTGCTTTGTCGTAACCTCTGCAGAACTGCGTCTTTTTTCAAAGGAAAGCACATATGTACAGTTACAAGCACAAATCCTTGATGCATATAGAACTGATCTCCCTAGATTGGATTTATCCAATTTTTTTATCTGGAAAAAATAAGTTAAAGTTCAAACAAACCTCATTGTACAACCAAACATCTGTTCACATGAAAATAAGACATCCAAAGCTTTAATTGGAGCACCCAGGCTGAGTTGGCGTTAGATTGGAGATGGAGATGAATGAGTTGGAGAGATAGTTGGGGTGTGATAGGGATGGATGGGAGAGGGGTAATGTAGGAAAGATTGATAAATGGGGGCAGCCAGAGGGATGGAAACCTAAGGAGGAGGGAGGAAGATGGTGGATTAAGGAGGATGAAAAGGTGAACGAAGAGAAAAGACAGAGACAGGATGTGTGATTCATGAAAAAATGGGAAGAGCCGAGTTGATTAAAATAGAAACAGGGGGAGCGGGGCTTGTCTTCTTCTATCTGCTGTAGCTGATAGTTGGGTAATAGATGGATGGAGAGATAATAGATCAAAAGATAGAGGAGGTGGGGAAACGGGCAGCCAGGGAGGAGTAAAAGGTTTCAGATTTCTGGACACAGCTGCCAGATTGATGCTTTCCTGCCTTCTTTGAACACATCGCTAGTGGTGTCTTTTTTTTTTTTGGGCACATTGCTATGTTTCTTGGTGCATTACTGCCACTAACAGTCCACCTGTTTTTATGCACATTTTCAATTTTCACATAAAAAAAAAAAAAACATTTGAAATATCGCAAAAAGGTTATTACATTTGGCTGAAATGTAAAAGTTGGTGTATTGATAAAAGCCTAATACAACAAAGTGCCATGGTGAAACAGAAAACTTAATACATTAAACAAACATAAATGCCATATTTCCAGCACATTTTCCACATCATTTTGTTGGTTTGAGGGTTTGACAGGCGCTCTTTTAATTACGTCATCTCATTGCGCCCCCTTCTTCTGCAGTGGTTGTAATGGCACCCGACTGGACAATTAGCGCCACCAACTGTTTATCTCCATGCATCCAGCTCCAAATATTGGAATATATTGGATGGAAACGCACATTAATTAGCATTTTCTTCTAAAATTTGAGCTAAACACAGATGGAAACTTGACTACTGACCCTTGACGAGATATAAACAAATTGGGGACGTGCTCACAAAAACGCTCCTCCATAGCGCCACTAGTGGTCAAAAACTCAACAGGGTGCCTTTAAGGTTAGGCAAAAGAAACGTGTTAAACACTCAGGACTGTGTCGATAAGGTCTGAATGCACTGCATTGACAGTGGCCTGGCAGCATGAGCAAACAACCCCAAAACTGTCATCACATTTTGATTCAAAAGTTGCAAAGTCCTGTCTGGTGCTCAGTGAAAACCAGCTGAATGAGAAAAACCAAAACAGCACACAGACAGAAATCTCTCTTGTGAAATAACCAAACCTTCTAAGCAATCAATCATATTAAGAAACTAATAATGAAATAGGTTTCCAGGGCCTGTAGAGAAAATAAACAAAGGCCCTGGAACATTATCTAGGTTATTTTTCCATTGGTGGTTTCTGTTGGTTTTTCAGTGGCAAGTGTTGACTGGAGATAAATGATGTTTGTACACTCATAAATCTAACATCTCTGTGCTGTGGCTTCTCAAATCTGCCTACAACTGTTAAATTATCTGTTGATTTTTGCATCACTCTTGGATGACAGTTTTATGCACCCATCATAAAGGTGTTGAGGAAGTTATGGTCAACTAATGATCAGTCTCATCTGTGGGATTGACAGCAGGTACATTCATTTAGGGGATGTTGTGGAGAACACATGCAGAATCATGTTGAAATAAAGGTCTCCAAACTACCATTTCAAAAAGGCAGAATTTAGCCTGATTATGATCTCCATTCGACAGATGCATTTTCATCGCTAAATGTTGCATACTTTCTTTATCTACAATCAAAAGAAGGCTTTTGCCTCACAGAGCTTGACGTGGTTTGATGTAATTGTTATCATTTTTGGCCTCGACTTTTCCAGTGTGATACGGTATGACTCTCATAAAAATACTTGAATGGAAGCCCAGATAGAAAAGAAAAAAAAATGGAGAGAAAGAGTTTGAAGGCTGGCGAAGCAGCTTTGATCTGATAGGAAGTAAAAATATACACAAAGTGCTCTCTCTGTCTCTCTCATAAACGCACAAAAAAGTCATGACACCACACCAGAGACAGAGACAAAGTGGGGGATTTTAGTCGAGAGGGCAAGGTCATTTAGTGCACATTAAGGAGTTAATGTTTCACCCTTATTTAAGTGTGTGTGCGCTTGTGTGTGTGTGAGATAAAGGGATGCACGCACACTCACACACATATGACACTGATGGATCAATCCAGTCCGTCTCTGGTCCCACCAGGCCGCTGACCTTTTAACCTTTGCTATTGTCAGCGCTGGTCACCGGATCTAATGGCTTCCATACTCCACCAGAAACACACAGCCAGGGGGTGTGTGTGTGTGTGTGTGTGTGTGTGTGTGTGTGGAAACAGTATATATTTAAACTGTCACACACCATCCCAAGAATTAAATAACCATAAAAGAAGAGGGAATTGAGAAAAAGAGTTCGGGGCTGGACTACACAACCTAAAATCAATATCATGACACGTTCCAGATAATCTTTGAAACCAAACACAGTAATTAGATAGCTAACTTTATAAACTCTCTTTAGCTAACCAAGCTAGTTATTTATTGGTGCACATAGGTTTGTTTACATGTGTGAAGCTGTGGGTCACTGTGGATTTAGCATTAGAAGTGGTAGCAAACAAGAGAAGCTTTTCTTATGTTAAAAAAAAAAGAATGATCACTTAATAATGATCAATTTAATGTTAAGCTTATTTTGTAACATCAGCGCATTATATTTCCTTACTCGCGTTGGATTACTTCTGATGTTTGACCTAATTTATAACAGTTTGACCAGTTAAAGATATTTCAGACTTCTGGACGGCACTGTGATCTGATTGGTCGGTTAAAGATTTGGATACGACTTTATTTGAATTGCGACATGAGTCATTTTAGGTAGGAGATCCACAATGTCACAGATTATGATTATGATAAAATTGGTTTAATGTCCAGCCCTAGCAGAGGTTGTAATCTGTAATCTAAATGTTCATTAGCTCCAAAAAAACGTGAAGTAAAAACAATCTGTACACTCAATCTGAATTAGTGAAGTATTGTTTCTGCTCCACTCATGTTGAGCTAAACTGCTAAACACAGAGGAAGTATTTTAAATGTTGAATCTATTGTTGGGAATCTAGTATTGAAAGTCCGAAACAATGCTATCTGCTGTTTTTATGTACAAATATGCCTTAATGCATATTAAAAAAATCCTCTGAAGGTTGTTTTCCTGTTCCTGTACTTGAAATATTTTTCTAGATTATGTGTCCCAAATTGCATAACCAGAATAGAAGACTGTTTGCTTTGTGTTTATGTGTGTTTTTAGTGTTTCTGTTAGCTTGCAGCCTCAAAGTGTCCTCATAAAACCTCTCAAAGCTGAACTGTTTTCATTTGTGTATTTGTGTCGTCCCCATATCAACCTCAAGAGCAATAATCCATCCCCCCAAAATGGACTTTTTCCCATTGTGGTGTTTACATATACACAAACCCTCCTGTGTGTGTGTGTGTGTGTGTGTGTGTGTGTGTGTGTGTGATTCTGACTTAGCCTACTTTCAGGGACTAAAGACAGGTTAACTGGGGACAGCTTGTCCATTTGGGGACAAAAGCTGTGTCCCCAGTTGGGAAAAATCTGATTTTTTGCTCAGTGATTTGGGTTAGGGTAAGTCTCCAGGAAATAAATGTAAGTCTATGTAGTGTCCCCAAAAGTGACCTAAGTCAACGTTTGTGTGACAACCAGAATATCACACTGCCAGAAAGTGTGTATTGATTCTTTTATGTGTGTGACTGTCACTTAAGTGTATGAGTGAGGTTAAGTGTCACTGTTTGAGTGTCAGGTTTATGGTGGATTAGGAGGACCCAGTTGTGTATGTGAGTGTGGGGGCTGTTGTGGTGGATTATGGGAGTGCGCGTTTTATGATGTATAGATCTGGATGACGGCTGAGGGCTAAGGTTCAACAGGTTGGTGTTTCTACAGTGTCGGGGGTTAGTGTGGCGCTGCTGGGCTCCCTCGCTAAGGATTCTGGGTAGTCGCGCTTTGATGTGGCCGACAGCTCAGCGCCTGTAATGAGGGGCTTGTTTTCACAGATTAAGTAAGATTTTAATGGTATTACAGGAGCTTAAGGTGGTAAGAACATCTTTGGTGTAAAGCAGTTGGGTTTCTGCACTGGATTTCCTAAAGATCACCTGTCAATCAAGTGCTGTGGGCGGCACGGTGACGTCTATTTTCTTTGTTTCTCTTCTCCGTCTTTTCATCCTTGGCGACACTTGTTATGCTTACTGCTCAGCTCCTCTTTTCTTGATTCACTTGTATTTTCTCTCGTCGGGAAAAAAACTGCTAGACATAGTAAGGCTGTTAACTCCTGCTGCAGCAGACCAGAAAAACTGCCACTCAAGTCAGGCTTTTAGTGATGAAAACTGTTTTTATAGGCTCATAAAATGTGTAAGTATGCATGTTTGAGAAGTCAGCAACATTAAAAATGATAGTGAACACAAAATGTTCCTTTCTTGACGTGTTCTTCCTCAATTTACCCTCTTTAAATAGGAATTTAACATAAAACTACAGCTTTAACACTTAAACATATGATGCATCCAGCATCGAGCTGTTTATTTCTAATATGTTGTCACTTTGCTGCGTCCTCCTGAATTTATGCGGCGCCGGAGTTGTGGGACTGTGTGTGTTTTGTTTTTTTTGTCGGCGTGTGTTTGAGCCAAGCAAAAACGAGTATCGCTACATTTCCTGGCTCCTCTTCAAGCAAGCAAGCAGGAGGGGGGGGGGGGGACTTTTTAATTTGAATTTAAAATATTTAGTCTCGTCCTGGGGGTGCGGCTAATAAAAATATACGAGTGGCGGCAGCACATTTTAAATAATTACTGAAAATATTCTGGATTAAAAACAAACATAAGAAACCACTGAGTCAGCTGAGTGTTTAGATATATAGGTTTGTATATAAGAGGAGGAATGCTTGAATTGACGGGATTATAAGGACAGTATTGTTCCTCATTATATGTTTTCCAAATGTGTGTAAATCTGAGTCTAAATAAACCAATTTAAGACTAAAACCAAGTTCAAACTAGGATTTAATCAGCACCCATTCAGTGTTTTTCTTTATCTCTTTATATTTTATTTAAATTCTTGTGAGTCGACTATGAGCCAAGCTCAAGAATCACTCAGGACAGGTGATAAGATTTAAACTTGCACGATCAGGAAATCAGTGCTATAGTCTGGAGTGAATCTGCAGCAGTGGTCAGACTGTGTACAGAAAAGGGAAATTTGTCAGTCAAGCTCTGCTTGCAAATCATGTCCGGCACAAGTTTCCCCCATTTTTGAGTCATTTCTAAAAATTATGTGACTGTCCAGATTGGTATCAGTGCTGTTTTATGTGTTTCCTCCTGCCTCTTGTTAACCTTTTTGGCAAAATTGCAAGAACAGGAGGTCCTTAAGCTTGGAAGACACTATGATTTTATTGTACGCTGCGTTTTTGTTCACGCTACATGTTTTTAAAAACCCTACAAAAGCGAGGTGATAGTAAAACATCTTGTCATGAGTACTACACATATGCAACCGCCCAAAAAAGCCCTCTGAACACAGCTGCAAACAATCATTTCTAAGTCATTTCACACATGATAGATATTGATGGAAAGCAGTGTGAGGATGGTATAATAAAGTATGAAGTGTGTGTGTGTGTTTTGAGCCGACGGTGAGGAGGCCGCAGGTCCATCTCGATGAAGGGGAGAGTGTGTGTGTGTCGGACGGACGGAGCCTCGAGAGGCAAACAGATCGGGGGAATGTAAAAACACGGAGAAGCATTCCTCCTCCGACTGAAACAAAACACACACTGTTAACCAGAGAGAGAGAGAGAGAGAGAGAGAGAGGAAGAGATGACTTATGTTCCCAAGCAAGTGAACGTTTACTCACATGTTGGTGTTCATCCATGTGACTGCACCACAGGGTGTTTCTGTGGGTTCATGTTTGAAATTCAGGAGGATTATTAGAAGATGGTGGGACATTATTTGTCTATCTCTGGGGCATTAGTTTCCTTTCTCTTCTCTTCTTCTTTTGCTTTCATTTTTCCATTCATTTCCTTTTTTTACCGCTGTCCTCTCCTTTTCCTTACTCTTCCTCTCCATCTTCCCTTTCCTTTTCTATCCTTTCCTTTCTTCTTCTCTCCTCGTCTCCCCTTTCCCCTTCTTTCCTTTTCTCTCATCTCCTCTCCTTCCTTTCCTTTCTTCTTCTCTCCCCATCTGCCCTTTACTCTTCTTTCCTTTCCTCTCATCTCATCGCTGTCCTTTCCTTTCTTCACCACTCTCCTCTCTGCTCCTTCTTCTTCCTTTTCTATCCTCTCCTCTCTTCTCCCCTCCTTCTTCTTCCTTTTCTATCCTTTCCTTTCCTTTCCTCTTCTTTCAATTCCTTTTCTCTCATGTCCCCTCCTTTCCTTTCCTCTAATCCCCTCTCCTCTTTTTTCATTTCCTCTCTTACCCTTTCTTTTTTCTGCTTCATTTTCCTCTCCTCTCCTCCGTTAATACTCTGGTATTGAATTTAATCCAGCTGTGTCAGTGACCAGGGGTCTCCACTTTTCTAAGGGGCCACAGCGCTGCACCTTCACCCAGAAAGAGCTTCCCTGTCTGGGGCATCATTGTCTTGTTTGCTCCCTTTAATGATTCCGTGGAAAGACCCTTTAAGGACAACACACCCCAGTTGCAACATCAGGGATCAGTGGAGCTAGACGCTGGCATACATGCAAACACACACACACACACACACACACACACACACACATCTAGCTGTTGGTGCTTGTGGTGTGAGCGTGGGACCTTTTTTCTTTTTCCATCTCTGCCGCTCCCCTCCTCCCGCCCTGATAAAGAAGGCCTTGTGTGAGCGTGGGTGTGAGGAAGGGAGGAGAACCTCACAAGGCTCAGACTGGAGGGCAGAGGTTGACGGAGGGTGTGTGTTCCTGAGAGCTTATAAGAGAGCTTATTTGTCATGTATGCATATGTGCATCTCGCTGTCTCCCAGATGGAGAATAGAAACTCTTAGCGTGGAAGAATTTGGAGATAAAAGGTGCCTTGCTTTACCTGTAGAGGAGAATTGAACCCGTAAATCGGGTAGTGACAGCTGTTGTTAGTTAAGTAGTTAGGAGCTTTATTGCCTATAATGTGGAAAATTGTCTTTGGCTTCAAAAAAGCCATTGATGCAAGAAAAGAGCCTTTAAATCCTTACTTTAGACCAGCAGTACCCAGTCCCACTAAGGGGATTAAGAAAATAAAATTCTGTTGGCCGTAAATATGTTAATTTTTCTGACTTTTCTCTAATTTTCACTCTTTTTTTGTGATAATACTGAATACTTTCACCTCTGTTACCTCACTTTTTGGTTCATGTCCACAACGAGACCATAACCTGTGACTTAGGGCTGCAACTAACGATTATTTTAATTATCGACTAACCTGCCGATTATTCTCTTGATTGATCGATTAATCATTTGGTCCATAAAACGTCAGAAAATAGTGAAAAATCCCCATCACAGTTTACTTTAAACCCGAGGTGACATAATCAAACTGCTTGTTTTGTCAGACCAACAGTCCAAAATTCAAAGATATTCAGTTTACTATCGAATAAAACAGAAAATAGCAGCAAATCCTCACAATTGAGAAGCTGGAAGAAGGGAATGTTTGCAGTATTAGCTTGAAAAATTACTTGAACACTGGCCAGTCAGGGCATCAGACTGAACTTAATAAAGGTCTTTTGGGTATTGGATGAATTAAGACGACTTCAGATTGGGCAACAATTGCCACCAAGATGTTTCTGCTTGCATAGTAGACGACTGAGTCACTGCAGATTAGTTCATATTGCACCACTACGCAACTGGCGTGATACGATCGAAAGCTCCCGAACAGCACTAAATGGATCTTGTGATGTGATTGTTTTGTCAAGTGCTGTCTCCAGGGTCAAGAATTAACTTTTAATCTTTTAATGGATAAGACGTCTTTAAATTGGGACAACTCAGTCACTTGTCAATCACTGTGCTGGTTCGTATTGGGTTTATTTCCGCCTCAACTGGACAAAAATGTGTTTTAAAACAGCTGTGGGGTGGGCGACTTTTACTGTCTGGTTTGCGAGCTGAATCCACAGTAAGTCTTAGTCAGGGCTTTCTAAAAAACATCCGATAAAGTCTCAAAGATCAGAACCGGACTTTAGGCGAGACACAAGATTGCGTGATGTGCAAAGCGATACCTTAAACAGTCATCTTCCTCTCTTTGACTTGATGGCTTGTAAATGGTTTCCACGTGTTTTTCAAAACATTTATTAATAATTCTTCTTCTTTATTTCCTGTTTTGATGCTCCAGCTGGCTTTTGCCTTTTGACAATGTTTTTTGTTTTTACCTCAGGTACCCATTAGTGTCTCTGTGGAACAGTATGAAAATACTTTATCCACCGGACCATTTTCTGTTCATTGAACCACAAAGTCAAGTCAAGTCAGTTTTATTTATATAGCCCAGAATCACAGATTCGTCTCAGAGGACTTAACGATCCCTCACCAAGTACGGGTGGGACGCTGAACCCCAACTCCTGGAATTGGTGCACAAGTTGAGTTAATGCAGTAATTCTTGCATTCACAGTCCTTGACCTCATTCTGGAGAGTAGGTCAAACACTGAGCGAGTCAGACTTGTGACTATAAGCAGCTCTGTATCAGCCGCAGAAATTAAGGTGAATTCAAACACTATCAAAACAGGAAATGTGGTAGAAAGTGGGCTCTACCTCCAGAGCTGCAAAAACAACTGGCAGTGCCGCCCTCCAGCTCCTGAGCCATATTTCCATGTTGCAAACCGCTGTTTCCAAATGTATTTCTCAGTTGAGACATTATGTTTGGGAGCTGAACGGTGGCAGTGCAGACAATAGCAGGAGCATGAAGCTGGTGTGCAGCAGGGGGTCCTGAGAGCTTCTCCTCCTCCCTCCCCCAAGGGTCTTTGTCCTGGGGGGCCACAGAGAGCCGAGGGGGGTTCCTGCAGGATCCCGGAGCATGTGTTGACCTGTCAGGTTGATGGCTCTATTTGGGGTCCTGACACACCAAGCTGACAGTCAGGAGTGGGGCGCTGTTGAGCCATCATTCAGTACGTTTACTTGGACACAAGAAACCGGGTTACTCAGAGAAATCAGGTTACAAATTAATAGAGTTGCAAAGTGGGAAAAGTTTCTGGTCCTGGAAGCATTTTCCCCACTTTGAATTCCCATTTCAATTTTTTCTTTTAATGATCTCCTAAATGTTGCTAATTGTCTCCTGGAGTCTGGATAATATAACGACCCTACAGGTTGATTGATTGATCTAAAATTAACCCAGAATAGACGTTTTGACAAGTCATAGCAGAAAAAAACACAGGTCTAATTAATAAATGAATACATTTTAAGCTTCATGATTGGAGGTTTCTTACCGTAGTTAATGTCTCACATTGATGTTTTCACGTACACAGGCTTTTGACTTTGTATCAAAGAACCAGATATTTTCTAAAGCTGCTGTTCATCTTTTGCACTGAAGATCCAACTGGGAGTTTTTTATGTCCATCCAAGCCGTAGAAGTGAATGAATGGGAACCGGAGACACCCTGAAATAGCTTTTGTATATCTGAATTTTAAAAATAGTCCAATGTTTAGCTCCTGAAACCAACGTATTTAGACTTATAGACGCTGTTTTGTGTCACAGCGTTTCTTTCCCTGCCTGAGGTCTTTGTCATGCACATGCACACATTAAAAGCCAAACAGAAAACTGGTTACATGCACATGGACAAGAAATCATGTTTAACAGGAGAAATCTAGCTGGGGAAATGTTTCTATAATCCCCTACCCTGATTGCGGAAACTAGGTTTTTAGTTTCCATGACCTTTAACAAATTGTGTGGTAAAAGTAATAAATCTTGCTGGATTAAGTCAATTTACAGAAAAGCTCTCACCTGAACAGAGCGGTTCCTGTCTTTGCATTTTAAATCTGATCTCATGTTTATAACCTCTTTAAAAAGTATTCAGTCAGGCCATTTAAAAGGCCCAAACAAGAGGCAACGCGGCATGAAACAAACGTTTAACTACCGGGGCGAATGAAGTTTATCCACCTCAGATCAGACAAGATGTTTATTTATCATCGTCAGCTGCAAAATACCACATTTACAAACACATGAGGCAAGTGAAGAGTTATTCTAAACTTTGACACCCAGAAGGTGACGTCTGCTTCTTGTTTGTGCCATTCAAATGACTGAATAAGTGCTTTTTAAAGATGTTATAAACATACGAGATCTGGTTTAAAAAGGCAAAGTTGGCGTGGCGTCCCTCTGCGTGTGTGTGGGCATCACGTGCGGCTCAGTTATCATCTTTAAGCTCTTTTCATTCAAACTTATGACACATGCTTTTCCGAGGCCCGCATAGATCCTCTTGCATTCGAAACAGTTTCCTTCACTTAATTTCTCTCCAGCGGTTGTGTATTTGTGTGTGTGTGTGTTGTACAAATGTGCATGTGTGCGGATTTAAATTGTTTTTAACTGTACTCACTGCCAGAGGTTTTGAGCATCTTTTCGTGTGTGTGTGTGTGTGTGTGTGTTCTAGTGCCCCATGCTTAGTGTTGTATGTGTATATACACGCAGTTCGCTTCCAGACGTTTTTTTAAAGCTGCAGAGAGAGCTACTAATTTTCTCTGTCTCGACATGACATAATGTGAGGTTTTACATGCAGATGTTTAGGCACCGCCTTGCAGTGGTGGACGCACACACAGACACACACACACACGCATCATCGCGCGTGCGCACACACACACACACAGATGTGTACTGTAAAGAAACTTGGGTAACTCCTGCTGTTTAATATTGAAGTGCAGATGTTTGCTGTGTTAATCATCTCTGTCAGAACTGCATAAATACACATCCTGACACACACACACACACACACACACACACACTGGGTCTCACACATAGACACACACTCTGCTGCAGGATCGTTTTGTACCCCACTGTTAATGATCTTCAGGCTGCAGCTGATCGTTTCAGTTTTTGATAAAGACGCTGTTGTTCGATGCAGTTTGGTGTGTGTGTGTGTGTGTGTGTGTGTGTGTGTCAGGTGATAGCTAAGTGATGACAACCTGTGACCAGCAAGGGGATTCCCGTTTTTTTTCCAGGGCACAATGTTGGGCACCGCGCCACACATTCATGCACACACACACACACACACACACACACACACACACACACACACACACACACACACACACACACCCATGAAGTCACCCCTCGGATCTAAAAATAAAAGGGTGTGTCTGACCTGTGTGCGTGTGTGTGTGTGCGTGTGTGTTTCAGCACACAGAGAGGGCATTCTTCTCCGTCTCCCAAGTGCCTGGGGTGACCTCACCCTGTCTGGACATCCCACAGCAGCATGGCACACACACACACACACACACACACACACGCATTGCACAGGCATGTAGCTCAGACTGGAGTGAAACTGACCTGATGTGCTTTGAAACTGACGCAGAAACAGCTGAAAAAAGTTTTTTTATTTTTTAAGCGCATACAAGAAAGAAAGAACCCTGGTTGAGAATCACATGGAGCAAAGGGTGGGACAAATAATCAATCATTATTGATAAGCTGGCATCAGTAGAGTTGTTTTCTTCCTCTACATCAGAGCATTTATCTCTGGAACTGCTCTGTTGTCTGGCAGTTCAGCTTTTTGCAAGTTTATTTATGACTGTTCAGTATCTGAATGGTGGCACATGTTGCTGAGTGTGTTAAAAAGGCTCAGACTGTATTCTCCAGTACTAAAAACTGAACCACATTAGTTAATATACGATTAACTACCGTTTTTTAAAAGTAATTTGCCATCATTATCACGGGCGACACACTGTGATAGTATCGTAGAAAGAGTAGTCAGTTAATCAATTAGACGATCATGAGAAAATTAATTCACAACAATCAATTAATCCTTTAAGGGGTTTATCAAGTAAAAATCTTCTCTGATTTCGGCGTCTCAGACGTGAGGATTTGCTGCCTTTCTCTGTTTTTTATGTCAGTGTAACAAGACATTTGAAGGTGTCACCTTGGAGAAAGTGGGATTGATATTTCCTCTATTTTCTGAAAGATTAATTGGTTAATTGGGAAAAATAATTGACGGATTAATCAAAACAATAGTTTGTTGCAGCTCTTATCCATCCCATTTACCGTTTACTTTACACTACGTCATCTGCTACTACTAACTCTGCTAACCATTAATATCATACTTTAGTCACACCCTCTGCCTTTCATCTTGTCTGTCTCTGTACTGTATATACAGCCAACCAAACAATATTGATCTAAAGTGGTAATCTTATATCTTAAAGTGATCTTGAGGATGAAATTGTTGTGCAGTGTGCAAAGCGAGCTGTAAAATGCTGAAAAAGAACGAGGTCAACCTGCAACAACTAACAGCTTCCAACCCGCCTCCTCAAGAAATGAGCTTTGGTTAATGACTTCATCACACACACACACACACACACACACACACACACACACACACAGAAAACATACATCTGCCCGCTCTGCCCATAATAAACTCTCTTATTACCACACTCTAATTATGCCCTGCATACCTGCTTGCTGGGGTTAAGTATATAAAACTTTCTCTTCCTTGCATCCTCATGCTCATCACTTCAGTCTTTTCTCTCTTTATCCTCATTTTCTTTCCTTCCACCCTTTTCTCCTCACCTTCATCACCCTTCCTTCTTCCCTTTTACATTTGTCTATCTCTATCCTTTGTCTCCTCCTCCCTTCATCCTCACGTGCTTTCTTCCCACCCTTCCTCCCTCCTCATTCTTTCCGTCTGCTTTTCCTCACCTTCCCATCCTCCCTCCCTTCCCTTTTGTTCACTTCATCACCTCCTTTTCCCTCATCTTCATAACCTTCCCATCCTCTCCCTCTCCGTTTCCATTCCTCTTCTCTTCCTTCCCTCCTTCCCTCTGTTATCCATGGGAGAATGACAGATTACTTTTTGAGCTTAACGGTACACTGATAGTTTTAGCAGAGCCAAGCATTCAACTGTGTATGTGTGTGTGTGTTTCAGTCTCCCACCAGCTCTGTTGATTTCACCGGAGTCCCACATGTGTTTGCTGGATAATGAGAGGTCATTTTATTGCTGTATATTTGAGTTTCTTAACCATCCATGTTTCTGGGAACAGTTTGTGTGTGTGTGTGTGCGTGTGAACAGTGATCCTCATTGTAAGCAGTGTTAAAACGTTCCACCACTGAAGCCATTTCTGCCTCCGGTTTGTTTTCATAATGAAAAACTCATTAGAAACAAATGAACATAAACACTGTGTCAAATGCGTTCAACTCATGCCAGAGGCTCTTTGTGTGTGTGTGTGTGTGTGTGTGTGTGTGTGTGTGTGTGTGTGTGTGTGTTCTCAGTGGTTTTGTATTGTGTGTGTGGAAAAGGCTTAATTTTCACAGGGCGTAATCAACAATCCTTTTATAGGCGGAAACAGAAAAACAGAAAGATTCTGGTGTGTGAGAAAGAGAGAGCGAGAGAGAGACTACTGTGATGTGCATTTATTGCCCCCTGTGAGGACATCCTCACTCAAGGACACTCCAGGAGGATGAGGACGACCGAAACGTGGATGTCAGGCGATACTTTATGTTGTCTTTTACGCCATGGCACCAGAACAAGGCACATCAAACAAAGATCAAGTCATCATTGATGTAAATGAGTAGACACGATATATTAAACTGTGCCTAACCACAGCAATAATACTTCTGTTTGTTACTGCGTTTCCACATAATAACCCTCAATGAAAGAAACTGAAATATATCTTTTATTTTATTTACTGGTATCAATCTTAATGTGATAGTAATGATATTGCGACATATCGGCATCATGACTATGTGCAGCAGGCCACATATACGCCGCCATCTAGTAACTGAACGGATCACGAGCGAGATGCGTCATGACAGTAGAGTAACTCATCAATCATATCTTATGTTTGCTTTGAGGTAAATCATCAGAGCTGCACGATAAACAGAAAACCATGTGAATTTTTACAGATTATGAAAAAACAAGGGAAACGGGACATTTCAGTAAGTTTTAAGGTGCATATTGACCATTTTGTGACATTTTAATGCCAGCAGGTTTTGTTGATTGAATAATATTGCAGTACCTTGCACCCTGTGTGTTATTTTTGTATAACAGGACACTGCATTGTGTATTATTAAGTGTTTAAGTGTTTCAAGTTTAGGCTGAAATCCCCTTTTTTGCCACACCCTGAGCCTGTATGGATGCAGATTAAAGCCTATTAAAGTAGAAGAAAAAGGATCTGTCTTAATCTTGACAACAAAGCCAGATATCTAGAAACTTGACAGCAGTGTCAGTTCATCAGCCAGGATCTTGAAGTGGATAAAGCTGCCCAATTCAAATGTGGTCGTCTGCTTCAGGGTTTTCCATGTTTGGAGTGGTATTACAGCGGGATCAAATTTTAAAATATTAACCTTTTGAAGCCAGAATTCGTGACAGCATCAGGCCCAAGAAAGCACGAGTAAATCGAGATCTCGATTTATGTTTGAGTTGGCTCACGAGGCAAAGTTCCCCGCTGCGTGTCTGTAAAATCCTAAAACCGTAAAATCAGACCTGTGTTTCCATGACATGCCCTGCTTTGATTTTTGCAGCAGCAGCAAGAGAATGAATGAATGAATGATGGAGGGAGGGGCAAGTCTGCTCTTGATTTTCACACTGTGTAATCAGGAATTTGTTCCTTTATATATTGTCTCTGAAGCGTGTTTAAACAGCATTTATACTGGGTTAATGGTGGGTTTGATATCTGAAAGGGAGTTTAATATCACCTAATTCTAACCTGCCTAGCGACCCCTGAAAAAGCAGAAGAAATAATAGGATCTGACTTGCTATTTGTCGTGTGTAAAATGGGGAGAATACTTCTGGAAAAACCACAGTAATCATTTAATCCAGCCGTATCCTGATTGTATCAGTCTACCATGAAATAAACCCTTATAGGTACTTTATACTCACACCAAACTCCATTCCAAAATTAGACTATTTAGTTCAAGGCACTCTAAAAATGTCTCACTCTTCTAATTAAATACTTACCAAATAGCACTTTATCTCTGTCTACATTGATATGAACAGGGTTCACATTCTTAGGGTATTGTTTGATACCGGAGTGAAAATGATTCCCAAGTTTCTGCACTGACACCAAAATGATGTGGTTCCACCTCAGCCAAACATAAAACCCTTTTTTGTGACATTTCGACTCTGTTTTTTTTTTTTTAATAATTCCCTGCATTTCTGCTCAAGTTTTTTGGCACGAAAATTGAAAATGCGTATAAAAACTGGTGGATGGAAATGCACTTAATGTCTCTAATGCACAATAGTACTGCAGGCAACACAAAGTCAGTACAACCAGTTACATTTGTGCACTTAAAGGCGTCAGTCTATTTGTGGTGCCACGCAGGAAGTGATGCGTTTTTGGGACACAGACGAAGAAGGACTGCGTCGACAGCTGTTGGACGTTGGAATGAACCCACTGCAAAGTGACATATTACAAAACCTCTTTTCCTTTTTGAAAAATAATCACATCCACCAATAATTTTTGTACCGTCATAGTTGGCCCACTTTCAGTTACCCCATTCGCCTGTGTGTGTTCCCTGTCTTTCTTTAAGCCTTTCCTTCTTTCTTCATGTCTGATGTTGAGATTTACGGCTGAACTCAAACCTCACACCACACTGCACCGCACACTCGTCAATGTTTCACCCCTCTGCAGCCTAAAAAAACGCACTGAGACATCCCAGCAATGCGTTAACAACACAGGCTTCACCACTGTGTGACCCGCAGTCAGCACTGTGGCAAACACACACACTCACACACAGAGTCTATTACAGAGGAATGTGATGGGTTTCTGTGGGATGTTTGGTTCAGGCTGTTTTGGAGATGCTCTTTAGGGCGCAGTTGCCATGGGGACAGAGACAGTTTAACAAAAAATCTCTCCAAAAATGGGTTTTAAAGGAGTTGGCTTGGCAGCGTGGAAGTGTCCTTTAGTGACTTTTTTATCCTTACGATTTGTTCTTTTTTCTTAATCTGAATGCGCTTCTGTTCGCCTTCCAACTTTTTTCTCTTTCATCTCAACCGATCCATGTCTTTGTCTGCAGATCGAGGATGGAGGGAAGGCGGCCCTGTGCAAGAAGCTGAAAGTCGGCGACGAGCTCATTAACATAAATGGATCCGCCCTCTACGGCAGCAGACAGGAAGCCCTCATCCTCATCAAGGGATCGTACAGGATACTGAAGCTCGCCGTCAGGAGGTAAACACTCGACTTGACAACAATGTGAAAAATATGCACCAAGGGCTCATACTTGGACAGCGTTATTATTGTTGACATGCTCATGAGATATCTGCACGCACATGTAAATAGTTTCATGACTTCAAAGGGATTGTTTGAGCATTTGTCTTCCAAAACCGGATGTGTGTTTGTTCTTCTTCTTCTTCTTTCCGACACCTAAGTCGTCTTGGCGTTGACTCACCGAAGTGGGAAGGAAGGTGAGGGAGGAGAGGAGAAGGAGGTGACTGTGCTTTTCCTGGTCTGTTAGGAATCTGCTAGCAAACACACATCAAGGCAGTGTTTTTAACAGGAAGTAACCTTTGACCTTCAGGGTGTCAGACGGGAAGCTGATAAACTCTGATGATTAGGGAGGAGTGGATGTCTGGGATCGTGTGTGTTCAGTAATCACTTGGAGTAGCAATCGAATCTCAAAGGGAACAAGTCAACAAGAAGATAAACGATAGATTATCAGTTTTCCTGTGCAGAAGTCCCATATCATAATAATGTATTTTTCAACCTGGGTCTTAGTCTCATAATTGTGGGGTCATGCTAACTTTGCACTCCGGTGTAGAGAATCAGGAAACACAAAATCCGACAAGAAATATAAACATTTGTCAAAAGTTAACCCAGAAATTAGCTTGCTGGATTAGCAATTGGAGCTAAATCAGCTATCAGCTGACCTGATTATCACATTACAAAGTTTAGTGAACTTGTTAGCAGTTGCCTATTTACGCATCCAGCAGACACAGTAAAATTAACATTCATTTGGAGTCGTGTTTCTGTACACCTAATGAATATAAGTCCAATATTCACTCTCTTTTAGCTCTGTTTTGGTCTCCACCAACTCCTGAGGGAAATATCTGGCTCTTTAGCGGCTAAATGCTCCACTATGTTCACCAAAACATTAAAGTTTTGAGCCGTAAAATACAAAACAGCTGAAAGATGCTAAAAATCTAGTCACGTGATTATTCTTTGTGGACTCTTTCACATTGCACACACTCATTTAATCCTTTGTTAATTTAAAAATATGAATATGAGCAGCTTTAATGTTTATTCACGGCACCCTGACACTAGCTGGTACAGGAGGAGGACCTGTTGCTTGTTTCCCACCCGGCGTTGGTATTTTGGCTCAGGAAGCAGAACTAATAGTAGGAATATTTCCAGTCTGTGAACTTAAGTCAAGTTGGCGTGTTAAGAGGGAATTAGAGGGTGTTGGGTGAAACTGCCATGCAGATCTGAAGTCAGATGTAACAGCATATCAGCTCAAGTTTAAATGACATGCTGATCTCTAGGAAACATTGTCGGTTTAGCACTTAATTATCACCCAGATGTTGTTTTTTATTTTCCCCCTCTCTATTTAGAGACCTAAATTAATCTTTTTTTTTTTTGCTGAATTTCATTTTATTTCCACTTGTATTTATTGTCTCCCTCATCAGCTTATTACATATACATTCAAACGTGTGCATCAGTTTTGTTATTCTGCTTTTTTACCCATCAACCTTGATCGTGTTACAAAAATAAACTCTACCTGTTGCCAAAAATGTCTAAAAAGTACAAAACAATAAAAGACTTTGTAAGGACAACTTCTGAAACCTGGGGCTTTAGATATTTTTAGATAAAGGTTTCTTCACTATAAGTTGTTCACAATTGAATTACATCTTGATGTACATAAGTCTTTCAGTACTTTTATTCAATTAACCTCTAGAACCCTTTTTACCTTGTGTTGTTGCCCCTTAGTGGACGTAGGTGGACATGCAGCACATATCCAATATTTCCATCCATATTTATAGTAAGATTTAAATAATGTTTTACTTTGCAGAGAACTACTTTGCACTTTTTTCCATGTGTTTTGTTATTTTTCTCAACTTCTCTGCCCCCCTGTCGTTGATACTTTCCGTTATTCTCAACTGGACTGAGACTTAAAACCAGTGTGGGGGATTTTACTGGTGTTCGAACTATTGCGTTGTCTTCTCGGACAGCTTCAGACAGCTGTTTGGCAGCGACGCGTCTTGTTCTGGCTTTGAAACCAGATCATTCGTCCAGCAGTCAGAACGTTGGTGGGTTTTCTGCTCCTGTTTCTGCAGGAGGCAGACCCCTGTCTAATGCTGTTAGACACACACACACACACACACACACACACACACACACACACATGCATACAGTTTAAATGCACATTCACACAGACTCAGACAGACAGAAGGACAGAAGGACAGACATGGGTGGCTTCAGGAATGCTACCAGTTATGAGCATGTCCAGTTAAATCCACCTGTGTGTGTGTGTCAGTGTCTGGTATGTGCTGTATGTCTGAGTCTTAGGGGCTTTCCCAATGTGTGTGTGTGTGTGTGTGTGTGTGTGTGTGTGTGTGTGTGTGTGTGTGTCTAAAGATGTGGGGCATCACTGTCCATATGTGCTCCACATGTAACAGTAACAGTTGCTCCTCTCTGGTTATTCATTATTTTGAACATTTTCAAAAAACAAAAACAGCACATTACCAAACTTCCTTTCTAATCTACACACAAAATGATTATATAAAGTATTTTAATTTACACTTGTATCTGTATGTGTTCAGGAGTGCTAGACATTTTAAGGCTGCAACAAACTGATTTTCCTCATCCATTAATGAACAGATTATTTTGTTCGATTAATTGGTTCATCGTTCTTTATTGGTCTATAAAATGTGGGAAAACAGTAAAAACAATGTCTATTACAATTTCTCTGAACCCATGTTGACTTTCTCAAATTGCTTGTTTTGACCGACCAGCAGAAAAAAATCCCCAAAATATTCAGTTAACTATCATAACTAACTATCATAGAAGAAAAGTAACAAATGTTTACATTTGAGAAGCAGCTATGATTGAATTTTTGGCATTTTTAGCCTGATAACAGCACTTTTCCTGATGGACTTTCAAATATTTTTATAAGCTCAAGAGGTTTATGATGGAGACGAGCTTTAAATTGTGTCAGCTTTCCGAGGTAATTGAATTTGAACAGGGTCCCCTGAATCATAAGATGTATAACACTTGATACTGACTGAAAGAATAAGCTCAGAAGTGGCAAAAATATAAAACTGTGTCCAGGCTTTTCTTTGTCTATGTAGGTTTAAGAGGTTTCTCACGTGATCCTGCAACTAAAATAAAAACATGAAAAACACCTGCAAGAATAAGGACTTCTAAAGATTATATTCAATATTATAATTACCTTTAGCCTGTGCGAGTTTGTGTGAATGAATGTGTGTGTTTTTATGTGGTTTGTGTGCGTATTTCTCTGCCTGTATAAAGCTGTTATTTGTATTTCGGCAGGAGCACTCTAACCACGGCCCCGCGAATTAAACTCACTTTGATTGACAAGTTACTGACACTAATAGCCAATCTCGGCTTCAGTATTCGGGCGGGACCCCATTGCACTTTGACCTCGACTCTCTGCCAATCACGTCACAGTCCTTCGCCAGCCGGGTTTTAGTCATTACTGTAGGAACAAGGAACCCTCTGGAAGGTACTGCAGGAGTCTGCTGCCAGGGGATGATGACGTGCTCACATTTGCACACTTGGCCCTTCTTGTATAGTGGAAACGGGCCCTTAGTCAAAAGCCAAAACTCGTTACCACCTCTTTTAATAACACAAGGGGACTGTTGGTACGGAGATGGCATGTGAATGGATGGATTTCTTTTTCTGACTCAGTAGGTTATTATTGGGAATGTAAAAGAAAACCTGGTGTGTGTGAGATGTAGTTTTAGTGGCACAAACAATATTTTGGAGGCAGAAATAATCTCATCGAGTTAAACCTCAGCATGTGAGGAGCATGTTAGACAAAGGATGTACTGTAATAACATTATCACAACACAACGTGCCTCTTTTGTCATTCATTCATAATAACAACAGGCATCATCTTGAAGGGTCAGCAGGCTAACAAGCTACTTACAAGTTCGCCTAGATTATTTGTAACCCCATAATGTAGAGGAGTACATGCTCCTCTTTGGTTGAGACTGTTGTTTTTCTTTCTATTTCAGGACAGTTCTGCCAAACCTTATCCTTACAAAACCCTGTCAAAATCCCTCTGGACACACATTGTTATCCATGCACTTCCAGTCCTACCAAGTAAAGTAACAGCAGCAGCAGCAGCAGTTTAGCCCTGCAGATTTAGACATGAAGATTTACACCATCTACAGGGAAAGAGAGTCATATCTGCTGCAGCTTTGACACTTGGGGGCAACAGAACAAACTGTAAACACAACAGCGACATGCAGTTTTATGGCCTTATGAAGTTGGAGATGGAGAGAAGGTGTTAGGAAACAGACACATAGCGACATTAGCATTCATTTGGAGTCTGGAGTCGAATATTCGCTCTTGTTTTAGCTCTGTTCTTGTGTCCAACAACCCCTGAGGGAAATATCTGGCTCTTTAGCAGTTAAATGCTTTACCTTGGTCACTAGTCTAGTCACTAGTTGAGGCCCGTAAAACCAAATCAATGACGCTTCGGATAATAATTATCTTGGCATATGTAGAACTGGTCTGACAATGACCAAACAGCTCCCCCTTGTGGAGAATCTGTAGCCTTTTATACTTTAAACTTTAAAGTTTGGGAACTACTTACAAACCAGTTCCATAAAGTTCTTTGCATTTAAAGCAACGTGTCCTTGTGGAGCTTCAACTAAGGTAATTTTTTAAGTGTTAGGGTTAGTTGGTGTTCCGATTAGTTCCTGCAAAACAGACATTTTGGGAAGATTCACTTTTTACTTGACAACAGTAATTAAAGTTCTCCTCTTTCACTTTTTGTCTTCTTTGCTGAGCTTCACTTTAACGCCACCAAAAGATAAAAACTGCCGTTCTTTGGCTCCGCCCTCAGCTAATTATATTCTGTATTAAATGTTTGTGTAACTATAACAAAAACTCCTTTTCTTTGGTCCCCTCTTTCTTCACCACGACTACCTGGTCTTCCAAGATGGCTGCCCGCCAAACAGTTTTCAACATTTCTGCCAAGCTCTGGGGACTCCACCTTATATGTTTTTATATGTGCGTACCTGCGTGTGTACATGTATTTTAGTGAGTGTGAGAAATGTGCGTTTGTGCCTTTTCTGTTATTCTAAGCTCAATTAAAACTCACTTAACCTAAACTGAGATGGAGAGCAGCTACATGGGTTTCTCATACCCAATACGCTTGTCTTGGAAACATCAGGAAATTACTCACTGGGGTTCCCCCGTACAGTATTTTTACTGTAGGAGCATTTGTGAACAAATGGGCTTTTTTTACTTTTTAGGGAGCAGGCAAGGAAAACGTACATATTTGATTTAATTATATGATGTAAATGCAGAGGAAGGAAACGTGGAGTTGGCGAGGAGACATGATGATTTGTTCGACTTTAGCAAAAGGTTGGAAAATGGTGCTTTTGTGCAACTTTTCCACTAAAGTCTGGTTGGGGAGCTTTGAAATGGAGGCTTGTGTTGGATTTATAAACGGGTGTATTGTATCTGATTACATTAATAAGATGTCGTGTAACAACGGAAATGAAAAACATTTGATTCTCATGCTTTTTGACTCCTAAATGCATCACTGGAATCAATTTGTCCAAACATTTTGATGCTTTTTGTTCTGTTCATCTTAAGTCTGCCAGTGATTGTTTGAGCTTTTCCCTCCATCCTTCACATCATTGTTCATTCTTTAAATAAAATATATTCATTTCAGACTGTGCTGCTGAAAGAAGAGCAGGCCTGCAGGCTAAATTTGGCAAACCGCAGGAATTTACTGGCCTGCCCAGCAGTTCAGTGGAGGGATAAGACAGCGGTGTGTTTGGGCCCATTTTAGTTTTATTTCAGGAGTGATGCTTTACAGGCATTTTAACAAGCCAACTGATGGCTCCTAATTAAGACACCCACTATCTTAAAGAATGCAGTGTACTCCAACCAAAAAACTGCAGCAAACAACATACAAACAAAAGATAATTTAAGAAATATGTTGCTAAACTGATTTTTGGTTAAAGCTTCATCTGATAAGTTGGCTCGGAGCAAACAGCCGTGAGAGGTACCAGTTTGAATTTTTTGGCACTTGAAGGACTTCATTACCCAGAAATGCCCCCAAAAATCATAGAAATACACTCCATGATTATTGTCACTTAAATATAGATTTCATACAACATTGTTTACGTGTATGATTCAGGGCTGCAAGTACAGATTAGTTCCATTAGCGGAATAACGTGTCGAGTATTTTCTCAATTAATCGATTGTTCAGTCAATAAAGTGTTAAAATCATGAGTCCAAGGGGAAGTCTTCAAATATCTTGTTTTGTCCGACCAACAGTCCAAAACTGTCCAAATACAGAGAAAAGCAGCAAATCATCACTTTTTTTCATTTTTGCTTGATAAATGCTTTATAAATGACTAAATGATTATTATATCATCAATATACTCATTAATTTTGACTGACTAATTAATTAATCATCAATTTTCTACCGGTTATATGGTGAAGAAGAAAGAAATCTAACCACAAGCTCCACTCATTAAAAAAACACTGTAGATGTTAAAGTGCGCAGAAAAATGGAAATTTGAACGTCTACAGTTCCATGAAAACTCCCGTCGGCTGAGGAAGATCATGTGATGCGGCCTAAAGCTCCAGATTTACTGGCTACTAAGTGGACATCGTGGGGAGACTGTTTTGTCAACTGCTGTTTCCAATGTAAAGTATGCACCACAAATATGATGTTTAAAGTTAAACTCCCATACAAAACACAGTTAAATTGTGTTTGAAATATGTGAAAGTGGATCTAATCATGCTGGACTAACATATGTTAATACTGAACACATGCACATAACTGCATACTTTGCTGTTTGTTGAGGTACTAAAATTTGCAGTAGAGCTGTAAACATTAATGACTCGTTATTTTGTACAGGAACCACGTAACGTCACATCAGCAAACAGCGCACTTATTGGACTTCATTGTTTTCTTTTTTGTTGTAGCTTGTTAGAGTAGAAATGTCGAACACCTTCCATCTATCTCAGCTCCTTTAATTTGGCATTTTTGCAAAGAAGTTCCCTCCTAATACAGCTTCAGTGATATGTCTTCACTGCATCATTTCTACTTTTTAGACATTGAATGAGGAACTCTGGCACACATTCTTTTTAGATGAACCCTTAACAGGCGTGTGACCTTTCAAAGTTTAGGGAGTATTTTTGTCTCTTTACATCGTTCGGGGTGTTTTAAAGTGATTTTTCCAATATATTTCTGGAAGGGAAAGAATGTTGAGGATGTTTTGTTGGCTTGACCTGGAAATGTTTCTTCTATACTACTTCCTGTTTTCACCGACCTTTTGTTGGATCCAACTGTAGTGTGTGTGTGTGTGTGTGTGTGTGTGTGTGTGTGTGTGTCAGTTTCTCTCAGTGGGCAGCCGTGGAAGAGGCAGGAGGACATTCTTCAACTTTCGCATCATTTCCTGTTCTTTCCCAAAGCCCCCTGTACTTCCTGTCCACTTTGGACTTAATGCGTTGGCAAAATTTGTGTTTACATTTGTGTAAAAAGAAGCAGCTCTAATGGGAAGTGGACAAAGACCAAACAGTTTATTTACAGCCGCTGATGGAATAGGAAACGGCATCACATAGATGCAGGTGTGCATCTATGTGATTGCATACAGTATGGACAGGCCATTTCTAAATGGTAAATGGTTAATAAACATGGCCTGCTCATGTTTCTCATCTACTCAGCTTGTCTGTGTTACTTTATACTGGAAAGGTACAAGAGAGATAAAGAACATTTATTCTTCCAGATTTTGCCTGACAGAGTGTTTGCTCGCTACTGTGAATTTGAATTTTGCTTGTAAAGACCTGACACCAGGGTTTAATCTGTAGCGAAAGGATAATTGGACATTGTCTTAAAGGAATAGTTTGACATTGTGGGAAACATTTGTGTTATGTGTTGGCCTATTTCTTGACCAGGATCAGTTGCCAGCGGGAACTCCAGGAAGTTACTGGTGCTAAAATAGCTACGCTTTTGTACGTATTAATCAAACGTGATATGACGTGACCTTTAGAAGTGCTCGTAGGTGGATTTTGTTACCTTTGGACATAGCCAGGCTAACTGTTTCCCCCTGTTTCCAGTCTTTATGCTAAGCTAAGCTAACCGGCTGCTGGCTCCAGCTTCATGTTTACCGTACAGACATGAGAGTGGTATCAATCCTCTCATCTAACTCTCTGCAACAAAGTCAGTAAGTGTATTTCCCTTACAGGCCTTACTGGCCTTTGAGATTCTGTCTAATGAGACATGAGCATGTCTTCATAAAATCTTGTTTTTCAAGTTCTTCTTTTCCCCCTAGAAGAGTCAACAGAAAGGTATAGGAGGAGGAAATAATCTGTAAAGCATTCAGCCCCCTGCACCCTACTTGGATAATCCTGTTCAGTGTATTTCAAATACCCAACAAAAATTTCAAACTTACAGCTGTGGTCACCAGAGCTGGGCAGTGATATGCTTAACACGATGAATGGATTCAGAAACAAATGAAACATGGGTTCATTGTTTTTAGTGCCAAAACTCGAATCAAGTTCAGGCCTTTTGGCTTTGGCTTTAGGTTTGGTCATTTTCAAATGTAATTTATTATAAAATGTCTCTTTTTCTCTGTCTGGTTGTACCAGTCTTCTATGTCCATGTGTGTCAAGGGTTGCAAGTAGATATGCAATGCCCAGAAAAACTCCAAATTTCAGACTTGGGTTGGGTTCAGGTCTCAAGTCGTGTTCAGCCAGTTTCTTAAAGATGCAGGTGTCTCTCGTTATGTTTTGCCATAAACCAGATTAATTCAAACCCATGCAGTTTTATTCCTCTAAATGTATGTATTTATTGACAAATGCTTACTTTTCATATTCAGTCTGTTGCCAACCAAAACCTTAGCTCACCCTCTGCCCGTTAAAAAGTGCAGCTGTTTGTTTTATTTTTGTGATATCAATCTTTTCATGTCACTTTCTACAAACAGTGGAAATCTCACTCTGGAAGGAAATCTCTCTCAAATTCAGAAGCAAATCAAAACAAAAGTTGGCAAAAAAGAAAACCTGTTAGATTACAGGACAGCAACAAAGCAGGAAATATCCCACAGACTCTGGCTGGAGTTACGTGGAAGCGCAGGAGGAGTGAACATAAGGAAATTAAAATTATAATTACAAGAGAGTCTCATATCATGTTTGATGGTTTGACAGGGTAAACAGGACTTTATGACAAAGCTCTCTCATCTGAGCTCACTCTTTCATCTCTGCTACACATTAACTAAACATTTATTTTGCCGAAGGCTGGACGGGGAGGAGGAAGAGGAGATGAAAGAATAGAAACGGGGAAAGTGGGTGAAAGAGAATAAAAGAGTTGGGGGAACTTTTGGTAAAATTAAATTTTGACATGTTTTGTCACGTTCGCTGACTCAGACGTCAACATGAACCCTGCCTCAGATTCACAAAACAACGACACATGACAGGAATGAATTGAAGCATAAATTAGATGTGACCTTCACCTGATTGGTATCACAGACTACGATGTGTACGCACTGTCACATCGGTATTAATATTTTGCACTCCCAGGTTTAGATAGTTTCTCACAAATGTCAGAATTTTGGACAGATGATCAGTCAGGTAATCATCTAAACTCTCCCTGATTGGTTCGTTGCATATAGAGCTGATTTGGTGCCGACCAAAATGTGTCTGTAGAAAAGAGTATCGAGAACTGTGAAGTACTGAAAGCTGGCACCGAATGTCTGGTCAGATTCGAAATCTTGTTTACTTAATGTTTAATCAAAAAGTTAATTAGTTTTGAATCATAATTTGTCAGTTTTAGGCTGTAATTCAGTTCCTGTAAGGCTTCTTGTGTTTCAGAAAGTAGTTAGAAAGAAGTTAATTTACTACTAGTCTAGAAGTACTTTTACTTTACTTGAGTATTTCCATTTTATGCTCCTTTGTACTTGTACTCCACTACATTTCAGAGGGAAATATTGTACTTTTTACTCCACTATATGCATTTAACAGCTAAAGTTATCAGTGGCTTTGATTTTACATACAAAACACATGATAAACTTATAAAATATGTATATATAGATTAAAGGCCCTGCATAGCTAAACAGGCAAAGCTAATTGCTCAGGTTGGAGTTGTGCAAAGCTACGTGAGGTCAAACTGTGAACTAATAAGAACGATAAAGTTGTAACTTGTAACAGAGCTAACGGGAGAGTGGCAGAGATGTCAGTCAAGCTCAGTCTGTGCACGCCCACGTAGTCCTGAGAGAAGGTATAACCAGGCAAAATAAAAATAAAAGATACATGTGAGGGTGGACCTTTAAACTAACCAAGCTTTTATTTAGCTCAACTTCAACATCTCCATTAAAATGCTGCGATTTTAACACTTTAATAAAAATAATAATCACTAATGTGATGTATTTAACATCCTGAAAGGGGACATTCTGAATAGTTGTGGTGCATTTGTGCTTTAAGTACATTTTGCTGGTAATACTTTTTTACACTGTGGTATTGCTACTTGTACTTAAGAAAATAATTTGAGTACTTTTTTCACCATGGTTGTGTTTAGACAACATTTAACATTTCAGAACTTAGGCTTCTTTTGTTAAATGAAACAATAGCTATTGAATAAAGTGTTGTTTTGGTATTGAAACTCAGGTATCGTATCGGCACTAGTATTGAACATTTTAAAACGATACCTAGCCTTAGTCACATATCTGTTCAACCTCAGTCCATTCCAATCATGTCCGGATGTTTTTCAGATTTTAATATCTAGCCAAAACAAAGATCGAGGCTGTTTCCTCTAAAATATTCTGCTTGACTCTCCTCCGCCTCCTCCTCCTCTGTAATCTGTCTCTGTCTCAGTGTTGACCGGTGAGCTGCATCAGCAGCGCTGCTCAATTTCACAGTTTGTTTGTTCTCGTTCATTTGAAACATTTGTTTTTCATGTTTTCCTGGAAGAGTTCATCCTCCAACGCTGCAGATCTTCTCCGTCTACGTGCTGACTCGCTCTTTCACTTCAGTTTTTGTTTTGCTTTTTCTTGTTAGTAGATGCTTGTTTCAGAATGTCAGGAGGAGGTCTGCGGGACCAGACACACACAACACGCACGCACGCACACACACACACACTCATTGATATGATTGTTTAGAAATTTACCGCAGACAGATTGATGGGCAAAATGTGCACACACACACACACACATCCCGTTGTTTAGATTTTTGTACCGCAGGGTCCCTGGAGACTGGGGCAAGACTGAGGTCTGCGGTGCCAAGAACCATGAAACACAATAGTCTGCCCCCCATCACTCCTTCCCAGACTGAACAATAGACATTCCTGGCATTCCTCAAGACCTCTTCCTCACGCACACACACATAAACACACACACATACGTACACCGTTCTGGGTCCGATTAGGGCCCTGACTGTAAATGATTCTGCTTGTGAAGCCGTTAAGGATGAATTATCGACACTGTGGACAGAAAAGTATGAAAATGTGTGTGTTTAACCGTGTTTTAGTCAGTGGGTTACTCGTTTTGCTGAAACATGTTAAACCAACAGGATGAACAGAAATGGGGGCGGTGGCAGCCTGAGGGATAGATGAGTGAGTTTATGAGGTTGGCAGTTCATTTGGGTGATAAAAAAGTCAATGCATGTAAGAATTGAGGCTCTTAATCCCCCATAATTCTGTAATGATTCACATGTATTCTTGTATGTTAATGGTCTCTCCTCGCTGAAATATGCTGTGTCGATGGAAATCTGTGTCCGTGCTCCGTATCTACCAATAACAGATAGTACAAAGGAGGAAAAAAACGAATTTAGCTCTTCAAGGATGGCATGCCTGTGGGGGCATTTTTGGATTTAATAATCCCCTGGGGAGGAGGGAGCTTGACATGACTCAAATTGTATGAAACATAACTGGCAGTTAAGCTAACTGGTCTGACTGTATGACTGAAACATGCACAAAAGAGTCATAGAATAGTGGAAGATGCAGTTGTTGTTTTTAAAGTAGTATTAGTTGATTTTTTGGCCACTTGGGGGCAGCAGAACAAGCCAAAAACACAATATTGACATATTATCACGCTATTGATAATAAGCTGATTTAGCTAACGTGTTAGCAAACATTTGCCTATTCACGCATCCTGCAGACACTAGCATTCATTTGTAGTCATGTGCCTGCCCACCTGATGAATGTAAGTCCAATATTCACTCTCCATTAACCACTGTTTTGGTCTCCACCAGCTCCTGAAGGAAATATCTGGCTCTTTAGCGGCTAAATGCTCCACTGTGTTCACCAGCTAGTTGCTAACTTTGTCTTTCTCTCATTTTCTGCCGTAAAATCAAAACAAAGAGTTAAAAGATGCTAAAACACTCCGTAGAGTTGAGGGGAACTGCAGAGTCGGGTGATAATTCTGTGTCACTACAAGCGACGCATTTCACATTGCCTTTCACTGCCAACCTTTAGACAAATGGAAATATTTTGTCGTACAAAAAAAAAAGGTGAAACTTGGAGCATCACGACTGAGTTGAGAATTGATTTTGAGTCGTCGAGTCATGACCCAAAGTATTAAATTCGAAATTAATCGTAAAACTTCCAAAAACTCCCATCCCTACCGGTTTTATTCCCCAGGAATCCCACAGTTTTTGTTTTATTGTTCACATAATAAACTCAGATGGCATGTACCTGGTGCATTGTATCTGTGTTTGAATTATTGATTAATTGTCAGAAAATTAAGCTGCAACAATTGTGCCTCTCAAATGAGAAGATTTCCAGCTTTTCTTTGTCTTATGTGACAATAAACTGAATACCTTTCAGTGTATAGCCGTTGTTTTGTTAAAACAAGCTACTTTAAGACGCCACCTTGGACTGTGGGAAATTGTGATGGTCATTTTCCATATTATATAGCATTATATAGACCAAAGGATTCATCTGTTAATCTGCAAAGTATTCAGAGTGTGTGTGTGTGTGTGTGTGTGTGTGAGAGTATCTATGTGGGTGAGTTTGTCTGTCCTCTACGCGTGTGGTCTGCTACAGTTTATCTGTCTCCTCTGGCCTGGTTTTTATTAACTGGCCCATTAAACTGCGACTCCATGATACATGACACTGGCCTAACCCCCCCCCATAGTGGTCGTCTCAGACACACACAAATTCCTAGAGGCCAACTTGAACACACACACACATGTTAAAAAGATGTTGCTGTGTTGTGGAAGAGGAACCAGGACATTAAGTGACATCATACTAAATCAGTGGTGTGGAGAGAGAGAGAGGATTTTCCCTTTAATCCTGCAACCTCGCTCGCCCCCTCCACGTTGAGGTTGTTCAACTGACACTTTAGCTCAATTAAACTTTAATAAACTTCACCACTGCACTTCAACTGATGCTTTCATTTGCTTTTGCTGCTACACTTCAACCGACCCTTTTACTCCTCAGCTCAGACCTGACACTTCTGCTCCTTTCAGCACTTTCACTTCAATCAATACTCCAAACACTACTCAAACTTTAACTGTCAATTCATTTTCTTTAAATTCTTACACTTTTACCGTTACAATTCAACTGAAATTTCAACTACTTTCAGTGGTGCAACTCCATTCACAGCTTACACTTTAACTGCCAATTCTCCGTCTTTCATTGCTTACTTACTCCTTTCCCGCTTACACTTTAACAAACACTTCTGCTCCTTTCAGCATTTTCACTTCCAGTGGCTCTTAAACTCCTTTCAGCACTTTCATTTTGATTAACACTTCAGCTCAGTTCTTGGATTTTAACTGCAGATTCAACTTCTGGCAATACTTTGATTTCAGTTGCCTCTACAATTTCTTTAAGTGCTTTTGTTTCAACTACTTTCAATGCTTGAACTTCAGGTACAAGTGCCTCAATTTCATCTATTACTGCCATTCAAATACATTTCATAAGGCTCACAGGAATCAGTAATTTAAGTGTCAAGTTTCAGCTGCTACTTTCTACAGATCATTTAGACTTAGATCTAGTTTATGTAAACCACACTGACGTTCTCTATTAATGAAATGTGATTTTTTGGGAACATTTTTTTAAAAACTTACTTGAAATTTTCTTGACAGTTGGATGAAGTAAATAGCAGCAGACTACTGATTAAAGGCACACACACACACACACACACACAGGGGATCAAGCGGTAACAAACAGCTCATTGTGCTGCAGATGCTAAAGTGGACTTCACCCTTCCTGCTATCGACCTCTGGTATGAGCATAGTCTCACTGTACTGATTACCTGGTATGTAAAAAAACTGCGTGTGTGTGTGTGTGCACGCGTGTGCGTGTATGTGTGTCATTCAGAAATCCATAATCAGGGCTGATGTGGGCCCATAAGGCAAACAAACAGGAGTCTGATGGCAAGCAGACACACACACACACACACACACACAGGACACAGGCCCATAAAGCAAACAAATAAGACCTGATTGCAGGCGAACACAAAGGGACAGAAGGGAGGAGGTGAGGTTGTTAGGCTTTCTAGCATAGTTAACCCAGGGAATGTAAGGAATCTGCTCACATGCATGTACATAACTCACACACACACTCACACACATCTTCATGGAGTCTGCAGGAGATATAAGTCTCCAGGAAATCCTTTGAAGCCCGCTGAGGACCTCATGTTATCAAGTGTCTGTTGTTGCGTGGTTGGATAAACTTCAACACCGTTAATGTCGGACACTCGCACCTCTTGATGTTTACTCCACAAGGTTCAAGTCTGGTCAAAAATAACGAAGGAATAGTGACACTGATACAGGCGTCTCACTTTTAGCCATCAGCGACTGTCGGTTTTGCAGTGTGAAAGGAAAAAATGTCACATGCAGATTTTATCGGCTGTAGCTAATGGAGGTTAAATCCACGAGTTGGTCATACTACAGAACTAAATGCTCGGCTGTTGTCTGTTAAATGTGTATTTACCGTTCATGTTCAGTCAAAGATGGTTGAAAAGATTGAGTTGACGTTTGCCCAAGCAGCTACGGTTCAGTCTTCAGTACTGTAATACTCTAGTATTGACTTTTACATTGTCAGACATTACTCACCAGTAGTTTGTTCTTATTATTTTAAGTGGACAAGTATGTATACGTGAGTGGCACGACTATAAAAGCAAAACTGCTGAATTTATATTTGGTATGAAATGTACACTTTGACCCACAAGTTGCACCATTTGACCAGTAGAAATAAATTAATGTGTTACTTCAATCTGATATCTTATAGTAGTATTTTATGCATGTAAAAGTACTGACTAAACTCCCTTAGAGGTTGGCAGGAGAGTAACAGTTAGTCAGATAAAGATAAATCAATTGACAGAAATCGATTGTTTCGGTCATGTATCAAACAAACAAAAAAAAAAAATCACCAAACATTTTCTAGTTCCAGCTTCTCAAATGTGACGACTTGCAGCTTTTCTGTTTTATTTGAATTAAATATCTTTGTGTTTTGGACTATTTGTTGGACAAAATAAACAATTAAATGTGAATAGTTTCCTCATTTACATGCTGATGATAGTCTTTTCCCCCCTAACATTTTATTTTTAATTTCAATTTTGTAATTATGTATTTTTTTAAAGTATTTTGGAGCATTTCTTGCTTTTATTAAGTAGCATACAGAAGAGAGCCAACAGGAAATAACAGGAAAGAGGGGGGGTGACGGTGAAGCTGCTGGTCCCAGGCCGGACTCAACCATGGAGGCTGCAATTATATACTTGGTATTTTAAAACCCTAGGTCACTAGGTATGCCCAATTTTTTTTTTTGTTTTCCCAATTAAATGTATTTGTCAGCTACTGGATGTGAAGATTTATTTATTATTTATTTGTCAGGAACCATGTACAAAAAAACATTAAATATCCAGTAATGAGAGGAAATACCACATTTAGTGAGTACAGTAGTAGTTACTGGGCAGGTAGACCCAAACACCACTGATATTAAACTGTAGTTCATATAAATTATATGTACAAAGACTTGGAATCCCAGGAGCTGTAGAGTAAGTTGTTGTTGAATTACTTTCCTGTGAACACACAACATTTTTACCTCTGCTTCCTGTCTGATTTCATTCCTGCAACATTCCCAGAAAGATAAAACAAAGGCTGTGATTTTTGGGAATAGCAGCTGACTCAGGTCTGGTTCTCCCACCTTCTGTGAGCGACAGTAAAGTGCAGTTTTAATTGGAAAAAAAAAAAAAAATGTTACTTATCAGTAGCACGGGGTGTAATGGTCAAAGCCATAGTTCTTTGATAATATTCCTGCAGCAGAAGTACATGCTAAAAGAAATTCATCTCAGCGATAAGGAGAGTGATAAAAGTTGAATATTTTCTGCCTCTCTCCTGTTCATCCATCACCTCTACTCATTGTTTTTGTCTATAATTGTTCCTCAGACTCCTGTATTCTCCTGCAGACCTCCCATCATCTCTTACATTCCCCTTCTTTCACCACATTTTGTTTTTCCTCGTCTCTCTGCCAAACAGAAAAAGCCCCCTTGTCTGTCCAACAGTCTCTGCTTTCTTTGCTCTTTCGATCTCTTTTTCATGCTCTGCAAACACATGTGCGCCTTAACACACACACACACACACACACACACACACAAAGAGGAAGTACCTCTGCATTTTTCCCCCCCGTCAAACAATAACAGTGTGGAACTCTGGGTATTATTTTAGCAGCCGTCCACCACTTTATCTGCTCTCCACAATACTTCCTCTCTGACTGACTCACACATCCTGCCTGAGAGGGGGCGAGAGAGGCAGAGAAAGAATGAGTTTGGGAGAGAGAGAGAGTGGGAGAGGGGTGGGAGAGGGAGAAATGCAAGAGTGCAGGAGGGAGAAATAGCCATGTTTTGTCTTCCAGCGAGAGGAGCGAGGGAGGAGGAAGAGAGGAAAAGGAGGGAGAGGGGATGTGAGGATCGTCGGGTTGGTTTTTCCCTCTTGGTCAGAACCTGCCAGCTACTTTACTCCCTCAGATGGACATCAGCTCTTGGACACTTTCTACCAAGTCTCAGATGTTACGGACGCAACCTGCTTCTCCCACCAGACCCTCAACCGGCTTGAGGACGAAAAGAAAAAAGAGTTGTGACATTTTCACGAGGTGGCGATTCTTCTCGGAAAACTTGTGAGGAGGATTTAGAGAAGTCCGTAAGCGCTTCCTAAGTAGACGCTCAACGCTTTCAACTTTAACTCTGGGTATCAGGGATGCTGGGAGCCTGAACTGGGATCAGTTTGACAGCGGATGCTTCAGCCTGCAGAGTCTGGTAGGTTTGAAACTCATCTTTGCTGTGGTTCCACATCAGTTTAATGATGAATAGCTCATCTTATCTTCTCTCTGATTAATTTGAAGATTCAGTGTGTGGAACTTTATTTTCATACATGTGAAGGAAAATCTGAAGTTTGCGTCTTTGTCGTAACAGTAGCCATGCTTTTATCTTCCCAGTGAGGGGTTGTTTTTTTACTCAAACTTTTTCGTTGTCTTCTTTACAATCTTTTAATGATCCCTTCTTTGTTCTGAGTCCTTCCTCTTGCAACAGTTTCTGTCCTTATCTGTGAGACTGTTTAGAGTCCAAATCTATTTGTCTGGCCGTCTGTCTGGCATTCATTCTGTACTGTATTGAGACTGTGTGTGTGACTCAGATTATGCGCGTTGACCTTTGCAGTATCAGTCAGCTGTTGCAGTCTCTGACCATTAAGTGGGACATTCCAGCAGATCCTTTCATAGAGGCTCATTCAGAGCTGCAAGACGGAGAATTCATAATTTCTCGGCCTTTGACTGCTGTCGAGTCTCACCAGCTCTTCTTCTTCCTCATCATTTGTTTCTGTTTTTGTCTCTTCCGTTCTCTTATTTCGACTCCTTTTTCATGCGTTTCGACTTCTTTCTTTATCAATTTCTAAGTTTAAGATGAACAGAAAATAACCTGTGCAACACCCTGAGAATATATTTATAAATAGAAGCTTGCCATGTCTTGCAAACCTGATTGGATTTCCTGGTTGGCTGCGGTCGCAGCGATACCACAGCAGCGGTCGATTTACTCATTATCTCGGTTTCCACGTCAGGGACACACTGTTACCTCTCGTATGCCAGCGAATTCGTCAATAAACATGATTCATGTGATTCCTATTTGCGTGTTGTTCCAGAGACAGGTAGCCAACTGGGTTACATTGTCAGGAACAGGAAAGGGGTAATTCTTTGGATTACGTTATTATCAGCTTGTACAGTTCACATTTGTCTTGGTAGGTGCTACCTCAAACGGACAGTAATAGCCAGTACCTTGGTATGTTTCCTGTCTCCTATAAATGAAAGGCCCACAGACTTTATGGAGCCTCCGTAGCTGTCACTGAATGCAGCCCTGACAAAAGCTTTGGAAGCCTTTTTAACACTTTACTCCCCGAGAAAGATTTTCCACTCCTTCAGTTTTTTCTCGGACATTGTAGGAGCTGCAAGGTTTCTGACTTCAGGGTAGATACTTGCTTGCACTTGAGGTTAAACCCAAGCAAACCAGTGGAGGAACAGTCTCTGTTATCTTGGCCACTCTATCTTCTTAGACAACATCCTTTATATTGAGCAGCTCACCCTGAAACCCACACAATACCCTCTGGATCTCTAAGGCTTACAAATGCCTAAAACAACTCAGTAAGTAAGTTTTTGGTCATTGGCAGGTCAAAAGGCATGTAGTATCACCTTACATGATTTTTTATTACTACTGTGTATGTATGTGTATATGTTTGTATGTTAAAATATATTATAGTATATCTTATATGTCGCTTTTATGTTATGTATTTTTGTAAATTTACATAGAGATTCTTTGGGTTTTAGACGGACAAAACAAGCAATATGAGCATGCCACCTCTGGGAACTTCTGATGGGCTTTTTTCATTATTTTATTCATTTTATAGACTTAACTATTAATCAATGAATGATAAACATAAGATTAAGCTATAATGAAAATAATTGTTAGCTGAAGCTCTAGATTTGTCTGACGCTTTGTCCGTTTTTACACCCTGTTCCTGAAGAAACAATATTTCATTTAAACCGTGTTTTCTACAGTTGGATTGACCAACTTGAACAACAGCATTTCAATGACTACAAATTTCAACATGTAGTTATTGTCACTGAAGCATTGTTGAAACAAATAGACATCTAAGAACTCACCTTTCAACCAAATTTAGCCCAGTTTGATTTGGATTTTTGATCTTTTGACCTGCAAATCACCAAATCATGCATACTGGGGTGACTAAATGCATGAGGCCAGCCTTTGCTTCTTTCAGAGGTAATTTTAAAAAAGCTCTCCTCATTCTTCAAGTGTTAGTGAACCAGTTAAATGACCAGAATAGTGTGTAACATAGTAAAAACTGCTTATTCGTAGACAAGATGTTGTCATTTTTCACTCCATATATCAGATTTTCACTACCTCCCAATAACACAGCTTTGGTTCCATGAAGAAGATGCAGTTCTTCTTACTCTAAATCCCCAAATCTGTGGGATACATGATTGCTGCCCCCCTCAAGCACTGCTCTGAGCATTTAGGAAAAACAGCGATTGGTTATGTGGTTTGGACGAATTTTCCTCTTCTCCCCTGCATGGCTACAGAACAGCACAGCAGCTTTCTGTGTTACATTCTTAAGTTGCAGAACTGCACATCTGTCATCATTTCTTTAGGTTTTTTTTTTTGTCTTTATCATACATTCCGTCCCCATCTAACTTTGGAGTCACATCGTTTGTTTTGATTTTCACAGTCATCAATCTCTGAAAGCTAAACTTGGAGAAAAGAGGTGGTGGTGAGGAGGGGGGTCTGCTAATGTTTGTGGTAGGTTCAATAATGGTATTTTGTCTGGTTGAGTTTGGATAGTTCCCACACATATTCATGCACACACACATACAGGCTCTACATAAACTTTCTCAGGGGATAATTTAAGGACATTGTCAGCAGAGTCGAACAATCAGTGGGCTCAGATAGAAATCCCTCTTATGGAGCCAGAACCAGGAAACAAGAGTGTTTATTTTGGATATGGTTCCCCTGCTCCTGCTTTATCATAAACAATAATACTCTGAAATGGTCCTTTCCTTTCCCTCGCGGTGCCAGGATCCGCATTCCTCTCCCAAAATTGTACCTCCAAATGTTTCTCTGAAATACCCAGAATAGTCTTGTTTTACATTTTTGTACTTTCAGTTTGAGAATCTTAACCAAAGACACTTTTAGGGGATTCAAACCTTGTCATTAAACGCTGCCATTCTGCCCATCCAGCTGTTATCTCGGCAGTATTTTGGGGTAAAGTCCAAGTCAGCAGAGACAAGTCCACGATCAAATCAATTGAGACAGTTCCCACTTAGGTTCAGTTCTTATCTCAAGTTAATCAAGACAAGCCAAAGTCAAGTCTGAAGTCAGATGAGACAGTTCCCAGACAAGTCTATTGAGGCAAGTTTAGAGTCTTGTCAAGTCTCATATCAATCAAGACAAGTCTAAGTTAAGTCTCAAGTCCAAATCTTGATAATCTTAAATATCAAGTCAATAGAGCCAAGCCCAAATCAGGTTTGAGTCCTGTTAAGTTCAAGTCAGTCGAGACAAGCTGAAGTCAAGTGCAAGTCTAGGCAAGTCTCAAATCGGTCAAGAAAAATCCAAGTCATTAGAGACTTGTTAAGTTCTAAGACAATTGAGACAGGTCCAAGTCAAGTCTCAAGACAAGTTCAAGTCAGGCACGAGTCTTGTTAGATTTCAAGTCAATGGAGACAAGTCCAAGTCAAGTCTTAAGTCAGGTGAGACAAGTCCAATAAAGTCTCAAGTCATCGAGACCAAAGTCCAAATCAAGTTTGAGCTTTAATACATCTTAATCAAGACAGGTCCAAGACAAGTCTCAAGTCAGTCAAAGTCAAGTTTGAGTAATGTCAAGTCAACATTTTTCGTTGTTTTCATGCTCTGTATGTCTTCAGCAGTATTCCCATCTGTGTATTAATTGTTAAGACATGGTTATCCACATAATGGTCCAGTCAGACTCGGAGGAAGGAACATTTATACCTGGCTGTGCTTTCTCTCTTTCTTTCCTTGTTTTTAGACCCTCTTTTTGTTTCTCTTTCTGTCTCACACTCATGCGCACACACTCACACTCTCTGCAGGGGGTTGAATTGAATCTGGCTAGCATATGGGATCGGAAGTCTGTATAAGGGAATTAGTGAATATCATGGGATACACTGGAATCTCTGGCTTCAGATCAGACCGGAGAACTTACTGTACACATTAGATGAGTTTTTAATGGCAGCCCAGTAGAAGGCCAACCAACCTTTTTAGGAAGCTGTTTCCACAGAATTTGGGTTGGCAAGGTACCACTGCTGTATAGGTCTGAGTTTTATGTGAGCCCTGATCTTCCAAGACACTTACAACTGTGGTTGCAAATAAGGATGTCCTCTTAGCCATCTTGCCGGGATAAATCATCATATTTGGACAAGAAAAATAGACGTTGTAGTCAAACAAGAGGAGGTTGAGGTTGCAAAATGGAAAAACTGACGTACTGTATTAAAAGGAAATGACATTAGCCGTCAGGGGAAAAGGATGACAATCTTCATTTATTTATGTTTCACATTTATATAGTAGACCGGAAGAGTTCATGCTGTCACAGTGTCTGCCTCTGTCCCGGTTTTGCTCATTCTTCCTCTCAGTCCTTCCATTCAGTCACCTCTCTCTTTCCCCATGCCAAAGCATTTCATTGCCATTATCCCTCCATCCACTGCAATCACCTCCTTCCCCTCACCTGAGCTTCCCCACCTGCCACTCGTTCCCTCATCAGCCACTCATATATATACCAGCCCAGAGAGGTTGTTCCTCTGCCAGTTCGTTAAAGTTGCCATGTGCTTCATGCCGTTTCTTTCTAGCTTCTGTTGCCTACGTTTGGATATCTGCAATCTGTTACCTACCTGTTTTTTAACCTTTCCTGATCTTGTTGGACTCTGAATTTCCTGCCTGCCGCTTTGGATTAGTTTGCCAGTTGGACTGCCTTCCTGGTTTTGACCCTTGCCTGACTCATTTTTTTGTAAGCACATGTACCCCTATTTTTCCATTAAATTATTGAACTGATCCTGTGTGCCTGCTTCTGTCTGCATTTGGGTCTTATCCCTGTCACCTGTATTCACTGGCCGTGACACAAGCAGGAAATACACCAGAAAAACACCAGAGCAGCTTTTTTTTTTAATTTGGGCAATATCTCAGTGTTTACCTACGTTAATTTAAATCGTAAATCAGTCCTCAACTGTTGTCAGTGCCAATGTGTGCACAATGTGGTAGTATCCAATCAATAAAATACTGGTTGTAAATGCAAAAGATGCAACCAAGCATCTCTTACTGTGGTCAGAGGCACATTTGGACACATTAACAACAAAATGTAAATGCAATGTAGCTCCATAAGCAGAAATAAACTCCCACATACACATATATCCAACCAGAAATATTTCTAATGTCGACATCATTTGTATTAATGAGGGGAGAATAAATTTTACAAACACCTCCTCTCAGTATAATACAATAAAACTCAACAGCACCACAACTACAGCCTCCAAAATGACTATAAAGTTGAATTAAGTCATCAAAAACTGAACATTATAACCTTCATGAAGGCAGGATTAATGCAGGGCTGTTGTATTAGTTTTAGCTAGGTGCACCTAATAAACTGGCAACTGCGTGTCTACAGTAATGCGTGATCAAAGTACATTTTGGCCATTATTGACTTTATTCAGTACTTGATAGTAGAGACAAATAAGGGGCAGAGTGAGGGGGATGGCATGCAACAAAGGTCCCCAGGAATCGAACTGGGGACGCTGCAGTTACATGCACCCCAGACCACTAGTCCACTGGGACGCCCCCAGGAGTGGATTTGGCTTAACTATGTGATGCATTGTAATGGGAGATGTAAAGGGGCTCAAAGTGTTGTTAAGCTGCATATCAAGTTCCATTGAGCTTCTGTACGCCATGATGGTTTCTTGCTGCCGTTGATCCTCACCTGAGTTTCTCCGCCTCACCTCCACAGGCGCAGCGTTCCTCTCATCAGGCCTCACTCCTGGCACCTGGCAAAGCTGTCGGAGCCGCCCCTCCCTCCCCCTCCCCCTCCTCCATCTCCTCCTCCTTCGCCCTGCCTCCCCCCCGCCGACTCCCCTCCTCTCCCCCCTCCTCCCCCTCTGTCTGCCATGCAGCTCCACCCCGGCCCCTACACAGTACCCTGGCACACAACTGACAACAGGTGAGAGGACGTCACTCAGATCAATGATATTTGATTCTTTACTGATCACGTCTTTCATGGAATTTTTAAGCCATTTCTCTTTTGACATTTGATAGCACTGAAAGGGACTGAATAAAAACATTTCTTATTTTTTGAAGCTTTCAATCTGTAGTTTTAGTGGGTTTTAGTCACAGAAGTTATTCATAACACTGATTTTAGTGTCTTTACAAACATTGTCAGTCCTTTCATTGCTGTGTTTCTACATTTGAAAATGTAATATCACTTATTATAAATTATTAAGTTATACGATTTTATCCTAATGAATCTACCACTTTATTTTAGGTCAATGAAATAATTCACAACACTTCACAAGAGCATTTGACAGTTCAATAACACAATATTATTACAACAAAACCTGCTGACGTGGTTATAAAGCAAACTTTGCATTAAAACTGACATTATTAACTGAATGACAATAAATGAAAGCTCAAGTTTAATTCCTGTTCAGCCAATTTTTATCTCAGCTTTGATTTGACGCTGATCTTATGTGCAAAAGTTTCCCAGTGATTGTGATTATATCCACTGACAGAATTTGATTTGGGAAAATAAGCTAAATATATTCTCTCCTTGCCCGCTTCCTTGTTTCAGTTTGACAAAAAAGAAACTTGCCTAACGTGCTGACTTGCGAGTGTGTCGTCCTGTAAACTTTGAATCATACACAGTGAGCCTTTGACTCCACAGGACATTGGCTGTAAATCACTGCCGGGGATTTTGGTCCATGTCACTCACCCCCAAAAGCCAACAGTTGCCAGGAAACAGGTGACATCACCGTGTTCTAATGTCAACACTGCCCACGCAGGAAGCTGATTGGTCTATTCTTGGCTTCTATTGAAACATTCCAAAGTGATAAGCAGCCTGTGTGGTTTGACCGTCTATCTGCCTTAAACAGCCTAAAGAAGAGTGAAATCAAATGCTCTTCATTTTTAGCTTGGATACTATACATGTGTAATGTAGCAGTCTGAGCTAATGATCATTATGTAGGCCTTTCCGGGTCAAATAAGAGCGTCTGGAGATGCATAAAAGCCTTAAAATGTGTTAAACCATTGCATCAAAAAGGCCTAAAGTGGTTGAATAAAGCTATTTATTGGTTACCATGTGGTATCCCGATGCATAGTTACTTTTTTGGGGAGATACACATCAGTTTTGACAGAGCTTTAGCCTCGGCATGTAGCCTCCAGAACACCCCATGAGTAAAAATCAGGTTTAAGTAGTCCACTAGACCAATTGACATTTAACTGCTTAAAAATAAGCTTTGACAAAAGACATCATGTTGAAATGCACTTAGCTTGACTTTTAGTAATATTATGTGCAAAAATAGTGTTTTTCAGCAAACTGGCTGAATAGTGTTAGTTAGCTAGCAATACCTTTTAAGGTTTGCTAACATTAGCAACCATAAGCTACTGGTCATACCAGACCAAATGAGGCTGTTGCAGCAAAAACCATGAAGTTACTGAATTGAGCAACTGTTTTCTATACAGTGTCACTTTAAAAGTCCCAAAATTAGCCATATTGTGCGCTGTTGCATTATATACAAATGGACCATAATTATGGCTCCAACTTACTATTTATAATTATAATTAATCAAGTAATTGTTTGGTGGGAAGGTCTTCTAATGGCTTCTTTGACCAACTAACAGTCCAAAAAAAGACTTGAGCGCTTAATCAATAATCAAAATTGTTTTTTTACTGTATTAATTGATTACACGACTAATTGTTTCAGCTCTAAATATAATAATGGATAAAGGATTTTATATCACTGTGAAACAATTGGGACAAAATAAATTGTCCTGTCAGGTTAAATTAAAAGAAGGCCTGTAAGTACAGTAGTCTTTGTATTGCAGTATGATCTCACAAAGCTGAACTGCAAAAGAGGAAGTTACCACAGTCTGTATATTGACACACAATAAAAATAACCTTTCTGTCTTTGTCAGTTTCATGGTACGTCAGTGCCTTGTACTGTTCTCCTTTTGATAAGAATCAGTGATATAATGAACCACTATTAGATTTAATAGTCCCACGTGGATTAGATAGCGGTGTGTGTGTGTGTGTGTGTGTGTGTGTGTGTGTGGGTCTCTTATTCCCACAGTTTCTCCTGCCTGATCTCATCATACACAAACACACACACACACACACACACACCATCTGATGAGGAGGCAGCTCCCAGCATAACTCTGGACAATGGCATGTGACTCCCAGTACATGTGGACAAAGAGAGGAAGACATTCAATAAACTGTGTTTGTGTGAAGGAGAAGGGACATTTTGTACAGTCTGCATCTGTTTCCACACTAAGCAAGTGTGTGTGTTTTTATCTAAGTACTAAAACAAAATATGTAAGCGTGTTTGAGGAAACAATACACCAATTTTTGAGTTTATCCGCACTCACACAATAGCTATCAGCTGATAAAATATGTGTGTGTGTGTGTGTGTGTGTGTCTGTATTAATTGACACACTGTGAATTAATCCACTCAGTCTGAACACACACGCCTGATCGTGCATTCGTGTATGTGTGTTTGCATGCAGGTTTATCTGTGTCAACCCTGACACTCACATGTTCCACATGATTGGACAGGAGTGGCTGTCATTTCCTGTCCAGCTCCTGTCTCATTTCCTCTCTTCCTCTCTGTGTCACCCAGGTCAAATCTATACAGCAGCCTCTCCTTTCTCATTCATTGCTCACTTCCTTCAAAGACAGTTTTCTCATGCAGATAATGAAACTTACTAGTATGAGTGTGTTCTTCCTACTTTAAATTTTTGCTGACCATTTACAAATGCATGCTGTACAGTTTCAGACTTTTGAATGTGTTTTTTATACCTTTCCAGGCAGCCATTGTTTTCCATTAATATCTGTATTATATGAAAATAAAGTAAGCAACTTTGTGCATTGTACTCTAGTACTATGCTGGAATATTAGAATCTAGCCCCAGGTTTTCTGTGTGTCAATTAAGTTGTAATTTCAATTAAACAAAGCTGTATTTAGGAATATTCACCATGTGAGCATAATTTAAATTAAAGATATACACTAGGTCCTAACACTAGATTTTGACACAGAGCCCCTCTATAAGCAAGGCATATAATCATGGCACAGAGGCATCGCTTGCAGAGTAGGTGTGATATAAAGCATACATGATTTGTAATAAATGGGCTACAACATCCAAAACCACTTGTATGCTCCTCTAATGAATTTCATAGATTTTATTTACCTAGTGCCTAATGGTAAGCACATAAAAAAACACATGACCTACACACATTCTGTAGACCACCAACATTTGACTACATGAGCACATAATCATATTTTGATAAGAGTAAGTTGTGGTAAAATACAGGAGGAACAAGATCTTTACATGGAGTGTAAACCATAAATACCACAGAAACTGCCTGGACTAGTCTGCTGGTTGTTTCCCCATGCTGGTTTGAGATCAGAGCCCTTTAGAAAGTCCTTGGCAACTTTCCCGATTGTTTGAATAAGACAGCAAAGAAATACAAAGGGTGAGTGACTACTCACTCTTCTTTATAGGAAAAAGAAATACCACAATAAAATGAAAATGTCAGCAGACATTTTTGTTGCAGCCTTTACAGATTGGATTTCAACCAAAGTCTAAAACACTGGGTATGTGTGAAATGTATTTTTCTACCCCTATTACCTAAGCCCTCCTTATGCTGAAAACAACTCCCTGTCATTTTGTCCTATGTGATTTTCTCCAAGAAGTTGGGATTTCTCTCTTCTTTCTGTATGATTTTTTTTGGGCATTTGTGGCCTGTTATCAGACAGCTAGAAGGAGAAGGGAACAGAAAGAGGAGGGTGATGTGCAACACAGGTCATAGGTCAGATTCAAATCATGGACATTGTGGTTGCATGGCGTGCAGTTCTGCCTATTGAGCAACCACACTATTTGATGTATGTATGACATTTATTGCATGTCTGTTGTTTCTCTTGAGCTTTGAAGGTTTATCCTTTTTTCGAGTTAAAGGTTTTTTGGGGAGTCTTTCCTTATCTGAATCAAGCATCTAAGGATAGTGGGTGCCATATGTTGTACAGATTGTAAAGCCCTCTGAGGCAAATTTGTGATTTTGGGCTGTATAAACAAAACTGACTTGACTTGAATGACTGTATTTTCTTTTTCAAGAATTGGTTAGTACTGACTAAAACATGAGCGGGCTCTTCTATAAGTATTTGTAATCAATTCAAATCTTAACTAACCTACTATCCAGTAAAATGAAACAAATTTGTTTTCATTTTGTGATGTCAATCAAATTTTAATAAGTAGGTTTCAAATGTTGTGTACAAAAAGTGGTTTTCATTTTAGAATGAATCCACATTTGATGTAAAGGAGATGGGACAGGAAGAATCCACAAGAGGAAGAAAGGAATGAAAGAGGAAGAGAGGAATCAAGGGATGACATAGAGATTTTGACTTCGGGCAGTGGGAGTTGATGAGGAGGAAATCCCTCTCTGCCTTAAGAGGCTTCCTCCGAGGGTCTTTAAAAACACATGGGGCTGCCGTGGATCTTCGGCTCAGGACTGATAATAAACAGATTCCCCAGCTGTACAGTTCAAAAGTTGTATTCCAAAATGATATACTGTATATGTCTCGGGGGAGAATCGCAACTTGCCACTTGAAAATTAAAGGTGACTTATTGTATGTGGTTTCTAAAATCGTTGATCATTTTGTCAATCAAGGATTAACATCATACTGTTTAGAAAGAAACCACATGAATTTCACCAAGGGGAAATGTTATGTAAATGTAAATGTTACTTTGATTTTGTTGAAATAGCATACTTTTAAGTTTTTTTTCCCACAGTGATGTAAGAATAGCTCTCAATTAATAGACTATAAAATATCAGAGAACAATGACAAATGCCCATTGCAAGTTCCCGAAGGACCAAGGTGACATTAGTTTGCTTATTTTGTCTGAAGATCAGCTAAACATCCCAAAGGGATAATTGATGTCTATTTTTACTTAAGTTGATTTTCTTTGTCTCCATGTCTCTGCAGTGACTTGTCCTTGCAGTGGGGTCAGCTGTCCAGACCTTACTCCTCCACTGACCGAAGCAGTTCCCTGGGCTCCATGGAGAGCTTGGACACGCCGACACCCATCACACAGCCCTACTCCGACTCCCATAATTCACCCGTCGACCCCACCCTCTTCAACAACAAGAGAGACTCTGCCTACAGCTCATTCTCCGCCAGCTCAAACACATCTGACTACGCGGCGGTGCCACTAAGGCCCGGTGAGGCCTGCTCCATGGATAATCTCCTCCAGGGCCTGGGGCCGGCTTGTCGAGGCTACCCTGGTGGTGATGCCTCAACCCTGGGTAGTTCATCTGGCGAGGCCCCAGATGAGGCGCAGCTTATTGTACACAAGTCCAGGTCACTGACAAGGCCAAGGCCAAGGCCTGTTGAGGTAAAAGAGAGGCCTTCCTCCTGCTGTTATGAGGAGGAGCGGAGGGGAGGAGACTTTGAGATCATAAGAAATGTAGAAAGAGGAGCCGAGAGAAAGATTAACCCTCCTCAGCCTCCAACCAGGAAGGACAGTTTTAGGGCAACCCGGAGTCGCCCTAATGCCACCAACAAACGTTGCGTCTCTGCTCCTATTGAAATTTCCAGTGTTTCTTTTTACCATGACGAAAACAAGTCCTCTCTAAATGTTGAACCAGGAATTCATAATGGCTTCCCTGCACCAGAAGAAGGTGACAAAACTGGGAATTTCAAAGATGATACCTTAGACTCACACTACATCCAGGCTAAAGACATTAGACATATCAGGTGTGATAGTAGTGCAAATAAAGACTTAAATTCAGACACCACCTCAGATCACCTCTCTGACCCAGTGACCCAGTCTCTAGTGCCCATCAACTCCTCTCGTCCTGACTCCTTATCTGCAGAATCTTCCATGGAGGTTCAAGAGCAGTCTCATATCATGCACTCTCAGACCAAGCACTCCTCTACGGGGCTGCACCGGCACAGCGCCCCCGATAAGCTCCTTGCTACACAACTTCAGTTATTGCAGTTTAACAGTGACAGCTCTTCATTGGAGCCGTGCAATCCGTCGAACCCTCCTGATCGGTCCTTGTCCCCTTGTAGCAGCCAGTGGTCCCATTCATCACTCCAGCCCATGAGGGAAGACCAAGAAGCTTCCAACAACCACCTCCATGCACCATCAAACAAATGGGGAGGCAGCCGTTGCTCGACCCCAGGATCTGTGTTCTTGGAAGGGGATGATGAAGGTTCAAGTGAGAGGCTGGAAGGGATGGGTGTAAATGGTGGGCCCCTTCCCCCAGTTGAGCATCACCACGCTTGGGGCCGCTCTGTGAGCGTACCAGGGGACCCCACTGGATCGTCAATCCAGGGAAGGTTGAGGTCTGACCAGATACTAGAGAGAGATTTTGAGCCTCTTAGTGCTGCTGCCAGTGTGGATACCTTACTGGAGGAGCAGAGAACAGTGGACAGAGGAAGTGTAGGTAAAAAAGAGGAGGTTGTAGAAGTAGAGACAGACATGAAGAAGTCAAACTCGTCCAGGAACCATCGTCGGAACCGTCGTCGTAGTGAGCGATTTGCTACCAACCTCCGCAATGAGATCCAGAGGAAAAAGGCCCAGCTTCAGAGGAGCCATGGTCCAGGAGGGTTGCTCTGTAGTGGGGAAACTGTCCAGGAGGAAGAGGGTCCGGACCTTAATGAGGAAGGGGCAGACCCAGACCTACCTGCCCAGGAAAGGAGTACCAAAGTTGCATTTGCCTCACCTGTTGGTCCCCAAGATGCCAGCACCACAGCACCAGTTGAGAAATCAAACACCTCAAGTGAATCAAATCATGATGTCTTGCAGACTCAGTCAACAACCTACTCTCAAAACAATAACCTATCCAGGTCTGTCCAAATTCTGGACCCAGGAGTGCCCAGTTTTGGTGTTGGCATCCGAGTCGTGGAGGAACCAGCTCCTGCTGGCAAAGCCCGCCGCTGGCGTTGGACCCCCGAGCATAAACTCCAACCAGAACCCAAACCAGACCGTCGGTGTGGAGTCGTGGGTGAGAGGGTTTTGGGAGTCACAGGGTCCCGGCATGGGGTTTGTGCCTTCACCTCCTCATCCACTTCCTCATACAGTCGCTCCTCCTCCTGTTCTCGGATGGAGGAGTCAGATATCCTTCCATTTGCAGATAGAATGAAGTTTTTCGAGGAGACGAGCAAGGGTATGTCTGGGTCGAATGTCTCAAGTCTGTCGAATCGCAGGCAGAAGAAACCCCCCCACCATTCGGAGCTCCAGGAAGGGGAGCTCGGTCAGCACTCAACCCAAAGGAGATACTCCTACCAGGGGGGACTTCAGCAGGAAAGTGCCCAGCTTTCAAACACTGTGGAAGCCAGGAGGCTGTCTGTGAGTACCAGCAGGGAGAGGCAGAAAGAGAAGGAGAGGGAACAAGTGAGAGAAAGGGAGGAGAGGGCAAGGGAGAGGGAAGAGAGGTTAAGAGAAAGGGAGAGGCAGCAAGAGAAGGACAGACAGGATAGGGAATTAGAAATGGAGAGGGCAAGGCTGAGGGAGATTCAGCGGGAGAGGGAACGAGAGGAGAGGGTAAGACAGTGGGAGAGGGAAAGAGAGAGGGAGCTTGAGTTGGAGAGAGAAAAGGAGATGGAGAGGGCCAGAGAGAAGGAACTTCTCAAAAAAGAAATAGAGAAAAAGCTTGAGAGAGAAAGAGAGACGGAAAGGGGAAAAGATGCTCAGCTCACCTCACATCAGGACTTTTATAGCAGTTCTGGCATCAAAGAAAAGAATCAAGGCTTCCAACAGAAGGACATCTTCCACAACTTACAGCCTAAGCCTCAGGCGTTCTCCCATAGCCAAACCCAGAATCAAGTCCCACGATCAGCTTTTTATCCAGTCAACACCTCCTCCCAGCCCCTTGAGAACCAGCAACCTCTTCACCAGGGATACACAGCAAGGAGCTACACGCCTACAGAGGTAAGAGAGCTGCTCTTACTCAAAAATGCAGTCTTATACTCACATGCATCAGAACATATCCATGAACAGATGCTTACACAAGACACTGGGCCCTATTTTAAATGTGCAAGCACAACAACAAGTTCAAAGCGGTAGGTCTTGGGCGCACAGACAGTGTGGGCAACTCCAGGCTTTGTCTGGATGGTGCAGGGCAGCATAACGTGAACACATAACAAGAAAGACACACTACATTTATATGGGTCATGAAGGAGTCAGGGGTTGCCAGGTTAGCTCTCAGTAGAGTGTGTTGTCCTGGGTTCTGGATTATAAACTTGACTTTGTCAGGTTTATAGACAAAAAGAGACAGAGAGTGAAATGTGGGCTGAAAGAGTGGGTGATAGTGATCTGGAGTGAGTTGAAGTATCGGTCAGTGCCATTTGGGCTTGAAATATGTTCACTGAGAGATGTGTTGTTAAATTGCTGAAGTTTGTGTTTCTAAAAAAAAAAAGCCCATCCTGGTGAAAATTGGTGCAGTGTATAGGGGTTGGTATGCTTTAACCGAAGTGCTTGTCAGTTGGTCGATGAGCATCTGAAAGTCCCTCCCCCACGCCTTTTCTAACGTTGGAATTGGGGGGCTGCAAGCAACAATTTTTATAACTTTCTGACGTTTCTGGGACAGTGCGGTTCATGTCTGCAACTTGACCCCTAGGCCACCATGGTGCTCCAGCTTTAATAACATTTTAATCTCATGTTTAACTTTTAGTAGCACTCATTTTGTGTAAAATTATTTTTTTAAACAGATAACTTGTGAGAATTGATAACTGGCCCTACTGGATGGCCTGTAAAGGAATTTTTATATTCAAGCAACATACCTAACACCTGAAGAAAATCAAATGTTTTTTCAAGGCATCAACCCTGTTGACATATAAACATTTTAGCAGTTCTAATTGCATCCATTAACAAGTATGTTTACAAGCCTTCTGGCCTCAAAACCAATTTCCAGCAGCAGGCTTGCTAAGCTAAATAACAGCCTGTGTCCCAGCAGCACTGAAACCAAGTAACGCTTTTCAGAGCGAAAGATAAACTGCAGCTCACTGAAATCAGATGTGGTTTTGGACTGAACTGAAATGACCACTGGAGACTGAAAACTATCTTGGTTCTGTAAAACCAGCACCAAAAAGGAATCAAGTGGCCACACTTGGATGTTGGAGCTAAGTGGCCACTCGGTCCAAGTGCTCCGTGGTTGAATGGTTGGTTTGAAGTTGAATCTCGCATCCTGCATGTGGTCAAAGTCTGAAATTCTCATTGAAAATTCAGCAGATCATTGAAATAGCTCATGGAACTGAGGGAGATTGGGCAACAGTGGTGGACACTTGTGTCAGCGATAATAACAGCGTTGGGTTACATCTTTACCACAAACTGATTCGAGTCTCTTGGCGGGGGGTGCAGCCCCTCGTCTGAACTTTGAATCTCCTGTGAACTTATTAGCAAACTTATCATTTGACACTAAGCAAAGCCAAACTGACATTTGTTTTGGACTAAATGCATCTTCAGTTCAGCAGATATTTGGTTCAAGCTGACACTGTTTAGTTGTTTTCGTGTGGTTCTGCCGTGCTGAGGCCTCAGGGGAGCCTTGAACCCCGGCTTCCTCCATGCTGGGATCCTTTTCAAATGAAAGGTCGTTGGTTTGATGCCACGGCGATAACCCCATGCATTGAATTCACGTTTCATATCTGCCGCTGACAACGTCCAAAATCTTTAATGGTAACAGATGTGCTGGATGGACTACAAGGCCGTGATAAGGCACACACGCACATGAAAATACACTCATGCAAAGGGAAACACATACATATCAGGTAAACACACACACACACCAGAAATGTATAAATGCCAAGGTCCATTATAAAATTAAAACACACACTCAGACAGTTCCCAGTTTAAATTAAATAGGGAATTCAGGTTCATTCATTAAGTTGTGTGCTTTCATGTTCCAGTATGTGTGTGTGTTTTGGACGGAGGAAGGAAACAGAATGTGAAAATATAGAAATGTAACTGGCTGCTATTATTATTATTACTATTATTATTATGGTCTGTCACTCAGTGGGCTCTCATTTGAGAAGCCCAGCTGTGTTTTCAGAAATGTTAGGAAATAGTTCAGTTGAATTGTTGTTGGCAAAATTAAACTATAAATAGACAATATTATTTTTTACGTCCCACCTCATTACATGAACATTAAAGATACACTTTTATGCAATTTGCCCTTTTCTCAAAGGACATACATTTTATAAAGGTCAGTGCAGAAAACATTGCTTGCATAATTATATTCATATTATATTATATTCAAAATGAAATACATATTTTGTATTTACAGTGTGTGTTTTGTTAGTTACTTGTTGGTTACACAATTATTTTAAGATTTTTCAGTTTTCAATATGTTGAAATTGGACAAGAAACGCTGGATTAAACTTGAACCAAATGTCTCTGTATGCTTTATGTGAGCATTATGTTGTTTCCACCTCAAGGAAAAATATGATATACTGTATAACCACATGAAAATTAATTTTAAGCCTATATGAATGTAAAAAGGGCTACAACTAAAAACTTAAAAAGTTAATGTCCCTTTAAAGCCCAAGAGACAATGAATTTAAATGCAGAGGGGCCATCCAGGTACTTGTGGTATAGAGTTTATTATCACAAAGTTATCAGTTGTTACCATTTTATGGATTTTATGCTCTGTTGACAGCAAGCGACGGCCAAATATGTTAAATTCACATCCCGTCCAGTCCAACAAAAATACCATCTGAATGTTTAGATTTACATTGCAGACAGTCAGAAAATGTCTCTGCACAGGAATCTGTGTGTGTGTGTGTGTGTGTGTGTGTGTGTGTGTGTGTGTGTGTGTGTGTGTGTGTGTGTGTGTGTGTGTGTGTGTACCCCACCGGTGTGTTTGTGCAGCTTATCCTCGCCTCTGTGTGTGTATGTGTGTGTGTGTGTGTGTGTGTGTGTGTGTACTGGCTGCTGTATCTCTGACCGGTAATGAGAGTGCAATGAGTTCGTTCAGCATTCGTTCCTCTGGTGGGGTAATAACCCAGCTCGAATGCATTGTGCACACTTATCGTGTATTGTGTCCATAATGAGCAAAGCCTCGTGTTATTTCTTAGATCAACAAGAAACAGTTTTACCAGTCTTTCTCAGTCAAACTCAATCTATCTATCAAGGTAAATTAGTTTCAGTGGGAGGTTTTAGTGTGTTTTATAATAATAAGATTAGTAGTAATTTCACTTTTCAACAAGCTAACAAGTTACCAAATGGAGCGTGAAAGTTCATTTTTGACCTTGGAAATAATAATTTGACAAAATAATCTTAACTCAACGACGACTAAGCAAACTATCTGTAGATGAAGACCTTGAGATACGGTTAAAAGCTCCAGGGAAAAAGCAATTAACTGGACTTCTAGTTAAATTAATAGTCGATTAATTGTTGTTTTTAAGCAAAAATGCCAAAAATATACTGGTTCCAGCTTCTCAAATATGAATATGTGATGGATTTCTGAGTGTTTTTATGATAATAAACCGAATATCTTTAGGCTTTGGACTGATGGGCGGACAAAACAAGCGATCACCTTGGGCTCTGGCTAGCATTTTTTACTATTTATTGACATTTTATACACTATATGATTAATCAAGAACATAACTGGAAGATTTATTGATAATGAAAATCAGTAGTTGCTGCCCTAGAAGGAGACACAGAATATAAAACTACTTTAGATGGGTTTTGAAATGTGAGTTAAGCTAAAATAAAGTGATACTGTAGTTTGCCACACAGGTTTACGACATAAAATTGGTCACAATTCAGCAGAAAACATCCCCACCCCGATTAACCTTATCACCACTGAAGTATATGGCAGGGTGGAGTAACACACCCACTTCCCTTCAGCAGGGACCTGTGCTGACCAACACTTAGCTCCAGATTGAAGCCTTCCTTCATTCCTTTGGTGTTATTAACTGGCTTTAAATGTCTTCCTCAGACGTGTCCCGCCCGGCAACAGGAAACGACCAAGCTCAACAGGAAGTACAGCCTGACTGAGAGGTGAGCCACTTCCTTTAGCAACCACAGAGTACAAACACAGACACATACGTCCATATAAACAAGTAATATTTCTTTTTCTGACTTTATTCTCTCCTATATTTGTGATTCTGCCTTTCTGACATGCTTGCTCCATCTCTGTCTGATTGTCTGTAAGTGAGTCTTTGGAGACTTTAGGTGGGGTCGGCCCATTGTGCACTGACGGGGCGGAAATCCCACTCAGTCATGCCTGGCTGTGATTTGACTATAATGAGCCCTAAGTGTGCGGAGCAATCATCCATGCTCAAAATGTGACCATAATGATATGTGGTTGGATGGTGATTCCTGCATGTTAGGGTGTAGGGGGGCATTTAGGACACGCATGGCTTGTGAAAAGGCCTCTACTCATATTTGACCTGAGACAGAAACAGTTCAGTGAGTCTGGAATGCAAAAAGAACAAATGTACTGTAATTTAAACACTTTCTTTTCAACATGTGGATTTCTCAAGGAAATTTCTTTCTGAAAACCTCTGCAGCACATCCCTACTTACCTTCAAGGACCTGAAAACCTAGCTTTTTACTATGAGTGACGGGATTCTACAAGTCCCAATAAAACAGATTAGCTGAGTTTTTTAATGTTAAACTGTGAAACTTTACTGTTAAATAAGTACATCAGGATGGTTTTGGTAGCTTTACTTTTGATTGTTCCTTACTTACTTGCTTTCTTCCCGAGATTTAGATGAAAAGATCGATACCGCTCTCATTTCTGGAGTCAGGATATGTTAGCTTAGCTTAGCATAAAGACAAGAAACAGAGGGAAACTGCTAGCTTGGCTCAATCCAAAGTAAAAAGTACACTTATTAACTAACTTAATTTCCTTTGTTTAATCTCCTCCACAAACAGAATTGTAAAAACTGTTTGGGCAGTGCAGGTTGCTAGAGGTCAGTGAGCACAAGTTTAGATGTAGGTGTCTGTACAGGCATGATGGTACCAGACCTGGCAACCTCACTGTGATGACAAGACTCAGGGAAGCTGCACGCAGTCATTGCACCTGGCCGTTGTTACGCCACGTAACTACAACCTAAAAACTATAACCTAAAACCACAAATTGCTGTTTATAGCTTCCAGTCTTTATGCTAAGAGTGTTATTAATTTCCTTGTGTCACTTGAACTATCCCTTTAAATATTCATTAATAAAATACATCTTTTATGTGCCCCCTTTACTCTGTATTTGTGTGTTGACAATAATTTTTTATCCTCTGTCACTCCAATATCCACATCACAGGGACTACGCAAGCTGGAGACGGGAGTCCAGACCTCCAGAGAGCATTAATCAGTATCATCAGCATCACCACCAGGGTCGATGGGGACCCAGACAGGTTGCCGGCGGCAACGATGACCGCAACGGATACGCGTTTGCTCCCCCACCGGCTCCTCTCTCACTCAGAGGACGAGCCATGTCGGAAAACGACCTCCGCTTCGACAGCAGCCACCGCTGGTCGCCGTCGATTTCTGTGGCGACGAGCCAGACCCTGAGCGAGGTGGAGGAAGGAGCAGGCGGCGTCAGGGGAGGAGAAGCTGCCAACGCTGCCCGGCCAAACAGGAAGAAGACCCCGCCTCCCCCGAGACCACCGCCCCCGAAGTGGGAGCAGTTCCACCGCAGGCGTGCCTCTCACCACACCTTGTTCTCCTCCTCTTCGTCTACAGCTCCTCACCCCATCACAGAGGGACACTATTCGACTTACTCCTCCTCACACATCCCTCCACTTGAAACGTCCAGGCAGAGGTCCTACAGTCTTCCTCCAGAGAGGCAGGAAGTGTTGGAGGGCTGCCCGCGCTGCAGCTGCAGCCGCAGCCGCAACCAAACTCAAACCCAGGAACGCACATTTTCCCACGCCTCGTCGAATCAAAATCTACCACACATGCAGGAACACCCCTTCTCCCACACCTCATCCAATCAGAATCAACAACACATGCAGGAACACCCCTTCTCCCACGCTCCGTCCGATCAGAATCAGGTTCAGTTTCAGGACCGGGCTTTTACTGTTGCACCGCCCAGTCCTATGTTCTCAAGGAGGGCCTTCAGACCGGTCGCTCCACCCCAGAGAGAGGGGGACCTGAGGAGCACATATGATGGACAGCAAGAGAGGGAGTCTCTACCTCCATCTCCACCCCCACCAACAGAGAACAGTGTGAGCAGGTGAGCTCGGCAGTAAATTACAATATTTATAGTCGTTATATTGTTATATAACGTACAATAATGTGCTTGCACACGGCTCATGTTTATACAGTTACTCATCCCACCACAACTACGGTCATCTAAAGTGGTTATAGTGTGCTAAACCTGCTTTGCTAATCATGCTGGAGACCTGAAAGTTCAATATTTAGATTCTCAGAGAATAAAATAATCTGATCTTCAAAATACAGGAGCAATAAGGCATTAAAAGTTTTGGAAAATCACCCTTGGAATTAATTTTTGTAGCTTTAATACAGAAAAAAAAATTAAGATAAACTTAACAGTAAGCTGAAAAAACCTTTGTTTTATTGACCTCTTATGGTAGAAAGTTTCAAGTATGTTGCACCTTTAATCACACCCAGCAGTGATGTCATAGTATACTGACCACACCCTGCAGTACACTTCTACATCACCACAGCAGTTAAACCAGGTCAACGAAAACAATATCTTCAGTTTAGTCACTTTGTAAAATGATTTCACTAGAATTTCTTGACTTGACAAAGTGACAAAAAAATGTAAAAAGTAACTTTGAATGTCACTAAAAATGTCCAAGAGAAAAATGATGCTTAAAACATTTATTCGTACAGAAATTTCTGCTGTAACAGAAAAAGTATTTTAATTTAACACATAACATTTATCTGTGTCTCTGCAGTTTATCTGAGATGAACGTCAGCCACAGCCCCGACCAGGACAGAGTAACAGTGAAACCTCACAAATATCAGTCCAACGTGAGACCAGGAGCCGAGTGGGAGAGGGCCCCATCTCCCAGAGTTCATGGCGACTCAACACTTCCACCTGTCTTAGAAAATGGAGGCGTTGGTGGGGTTTTACCCCCTGAATCCTACTTCACCCTTGACTACGAGCAGCAGCAGGAGCTCTGTATGAATAGAGGCTTTCAGAGCGTCGATCCGCAGAAGATCCCCGAACCAGGAACAGAATCAGAGACGACCCTCAGCCCGAGTCCTGCGCACAGCCTGGACGCAGACCTGGACGTCCCCATGGAAACAGACATTGATGATTTCCAGGAGGATGAGGGACTTCCAGCAGAGGACGAGCCGATCACCAGCGAGCTCCCTTGCTTCGCGCTGCCGGTTACGGTCCTGGAGACGGACATCGACACCTTACCGGAGTCCGAGGCCTCGCCGTCGGGCGGGACGAGGGCGGAGAGCAGCTCTCTGGAGGAGGAGCTGGAGGCCGGGGAGAGCAGCAGAGAGAGGCTGAGCCTGGAGGAGCTCTTCCCCCACAGCAGTGAGGGAGAGTCGGGCACGGAGAGCTGGAGAGGGGCCTACCAAACCACAGAGCACAACACCGACAGCTTGGATAGGTAACAAGAGAGGGAACTACAAGGCTTAAGTCTGAGTGGTGGAATGTGAATGTGTGTTTCTGTGTGTGTGTGTGTGTGTGTGTGTCGCGCATTAATTACACAGACCATTTGATTTGTACAAGACCTAACTGTTCTTGTCACTAAGCTTATTCCCTCTTTCCCACAACCTTTCCAGAGCACCTTACAGCAGCCAGCTCTCTTTTTTCTCTCCCTGTTACGTTTACAAATGGTTTGTTTTTGCCGACACAGGTGCCAGATGGGTAATTGTTGCCACATATGACAGAAAGACAAGTGTTTACAAGAGTTTTAGATCACCACAAGAAAATGTATAGGAAAGTGAATTTAGTCAGCAAATGTAATCAAATTTTGAGCATTTAAAGTAACACCTTTCTTTATTTGTCTCACGTTGCTTTTTACGCTTTTCTTTACTTCCTTCTTATTCTGTCTACGTGGGTCTGGGCGATATGATTGAAATTAAAATCACAATATTAGCAAGAATGTTTTTCCAATATCAATATACAGTATATTGTATGGCAAATGTATGCAAAATCACATTTAAAACTAGAAAAAGCTATATTTCCTGAGGTAAATTTCAAGTGTAAGCTGAAAATTGCAGGTGAAAATATCGTACGGTAGTTAAAGTTGAAGTTGAAGCACTGAAAGGGTTTAAAGTGTCAATTCAAGTGTAAACATTGAAAGGAGCTGAAGTGTCAGTTGAAGTGTTAGAGCTGTCTGTAGGCAGTTGAGTTGTCAGTTTACGTGTAAGCACTGAAAACAGCCGAACCAACAGTTTAAGAGTAAGTGTCAGTCGATGTCTCAGCCACAAAACGTCATTTGACTTGTGAGCACGGCAGTTTTATCAGTTGAAGTGTGAGAGCTGAAAGCAGTTGAACTGTTATTTCAGTTACGAATGAGAGTTGAACTGTAAACGATAAAAGCGGTTAAATTTGAGTTGATGCGTGTCTGACAAAACGCTTCAAATGTGTGAAACAAAACGTGTTTTCATCTTTAAATCATGATCTTACCAAGAACCCTGTGTAAAAATTCACAATTTTACAATATATATATATATATATATATATATATATATATATATACACAGTACAAAAAAGCCCAGATACAGAAACAAAGAACACACATTAAATGAAGTATGGATTATGTATGTATGAAGACAATAATACATGAATAAATAAACATAGAAAGACATTTTGGAATTAAGTTTATATTTCGATGCTCAGCTGGTCTTTTTAACAACACGATTAACCTGCAGTCTGCAAGATATTAAAAGTAAATGTATATGAGCAAGGTGTCTTCTATTCCCTTATGTTCTTGATATCATGTAGATTTGATTTATGTGGTATTCTTTGTAATTTTACACATCTTTCTTTTGTTTTTCTGGTGTCCTCTGCTCTGTTAACTGCTGCAGTTTCAGCTTCTCATTACTTTTGTTGCTTTATTTGCTTGTTTGAAGTTGAGATGTTTTCCATATGCCCGAGAAATTGATTGCATTTCTTATTTATGTACTTGTGTAATCACTGTATTTTACGACCGTGTGTCTGTTTTATTGCTTCAGTTTGTTTTATCTCTGCGTAAATAAAATAAACTCTCCTCTCGGTGCCTCAGGCGGTCCGGCGCGAGCTCCAGCTGTTCGTCCTATTACAGCACATCGGCAGCCAAAGCTCAGCTCCTGTCGCAGATGAAGGACTTCACTGATAACAGAGAGAGGGACGAGGACGACGAGCTGACCTACAAGGTAACACATGCAGCTACTGTCTTGCTACTTAACTGGTGGTGTTGGAAAATCAGCATTTCATGTGTGTTTTCCACCCAAAGTGAACGCGGTGATGATGTGAAGTTGACAGACACGTGCTGCCTGTTATTTTCATTTTGAGGTGTTTAAACAATTCTCCTTCTGTCGCCCAGAAACAGCTGATGGAGAGCCTCCGCAAGAAGCTGGGGGTGCTGAGAGAAGCTCAGAGGGGACTGCAGGACGACATCAGGGCCAACGCACAGCTGGGAGAGGAGGTGGGGAGAAACTTTGTCCTCTCTTTCATTCATCTCTTCATTTTGTTACTCACTATCTTTCACTCGTGCCGTTGTACCTCCCAAAACTGGTTATGGGAACTTTGTGTATTTTCGGGCTGCAGCTAACAATTATCTTCATGATCGATTCATCTACAGATTATTTTCTTAATGAATCCACAAATATATAAAAAAGTAGTACCATATTTTCTCAGAGCACAAGTTTACATATTCAAATTACTTGTTTTGTCCGACCAACAGTAAAAACTTAAAAGATTTACTATAAATACAAGAAGACTAAGAAACCCAGAAAATATTTACATTTTACAAGCTGGTATCAGTGAACTTTTGGCATTTTTCTTGGACTTGAACTATTAATTATCAAAATTGTTGCTGACGAATCTTTTGTCAGTCGAGCATTTCAGCTTTAATCTCCACTCCTTCCTGAACTTCTTCATTCAGTCACACTCATTCATTCGTACTTATTTTGACTTTTGCACCATTTTGTGTACCCACATTAATTCATACATGAAAGGCTTGGCTATCAAGGGATGCAAAATGGTGCCATCAAGAGAAAGTAGTGTGTTTGGAGCCTTTTTGGATCAAGTAGCTCGTACAAAATGTCAGCTTTCTTTTTACAGAGTCAGATACATATTTAATCAACATTTAAGTAAATATAAGCATCGAATTGGACTTTTTTCCTTGAATTCAGCTGTGTCTCTGTCTTGTGTCCTCAGGTGGAGAGCTTGGTGGTGGCGGTGTGTAAGCCCAACGAGGTGGACAAGTTCCGCATGTTCATCGGCGACCTGGACAAGGTGGTCAGCCTGCTGCTGTCGCTGTCTGGGAGGCTGCTGAGAGTGGAGACCACACTGGACACGCTGGACCCCGAGACGGAGCACCACGAGAGGGTGAGGAGAGACAGAACGAAGGGGGAAGGAGAAAGGGCAGTCGGGGTGTGAGTTGTATGTGTAATTTGCTGAAGTTAAACACAGCTTTTAAAAGCACAAGGAATAGGTATTTTAACGTTTTAAATGATAGTATGCTCTAAAATCTACTCAAAGGAGGACTCATATTCAGAGCCTGTGGTCTTTAAAGTGCTACACCAGTTGCAGCAGTGACACAGCTGAGATTTAGAAGTGAGATGAAGACGGCAAGGTTTCTTTTTTATCTGTTTTTAAAGAAAAACGGTGTTTAATTATATTGTAAAGTGGTCAAAAAGGTGCACATCGGCGCTACATTTCCTCCACATGCTTCAGATGCATTAGCTCGATGTTGGCAGGAAGAAGGAAAGGAAGAAAAGTTTTATAAAGGCAACAAGAAGGTGAAAAACAAGAAGGCATACAGAAGGGTGAAGGGCAGGAAGGATATATGATGGGAGGGACTGAAAGTTAAGGATCTGCTGGAACCCGGAGAAAGAATATCTGGGTTAAAAAACATCAAAAAAAGAGGCACTTGAACAAAGAAAATGTACTAAATGTACCTCTTGCCTCCCCTCTCTCTGCCCTCTAGCTCCCCCTGCTGGAGAAGAAGCATCAGCTCATGAGGCAGCTGTCTGAGGCCCAGGACCTGAAGGACCACGTTGACCGCAGAGAGCAGGCCGTCAGCCGGGTGCTGTCCCGCTGCCTCTCCCCCGAGCACCACAGAGACTACAGGTACAGCAACTTCATCATCCACCGTAGTGGAAATTTAAAAAACTAAATAAAGGTTCATGAAGGTTCACAGCACTGAATTAGCTTTTTCATAGATGTAACATGGATTTGATACACCAGCATTTTATATTAATTTTTGCTCCCTGGTCTGTGAAATTGGTGTTTTTGGAAAAAGGAACTTATACGGACATATTACCACAACGACATCAACAAAGAAGCAAATGTTTGATTATTTACGTGTGTTTTTTTTCCTTCCTAGCCACTATGTGAAGATGAAGGCCGCCCTGCTGGTGGAGCAGAGGCAGCTGGAGGACAAGATCCGGCTGGGAGAGGAGCAGCTGAGGGGGCTGAGGGAGAGCCTGGGGCTGGGGCTGGGAATTGGTATGGGAATGTCGATGGGATACGGACATTATTGAGGAGAAAGAGATGAAGAAGCGGGGCTTGTAGTCACATTAAATCTGAGTCAGTTTGGAGACAACAAGAGAAGGAGCAAAGAGGATCGAGACAAAATGAAGACCTGAGTTTCTTAAAGGAATAGTTTGACATTTTGGGAAATATGCTTATTCACTTTCTTGTCCAAAAGTACCAAAATCCGCCCACGAGCACCACTAAATCTCACTGTTTAACACTTTATATCTCATTTTACGGGGGGGGAACTATTTCTTGGCTGGGTGCAGTGACTTCCTGCACTCTTTATGCTAAGCTAAGCTAATCCTCTCCTGGCTGTAGCTTCATATTCAGCGTTCCAACATGTCAAACTGTTCCTTTAAGGATTAGCACGGACGTAGATCCAGAAGTTCCAGGACCAAACAGCTATAACAGCTCCAAACACCCTGAGAGTTTGTAGGTCGGCGGGGAAAACTTGACTCCAGCACTCAGTGATGTCCAAGACCAAAACACGAGGCACGAGTCCAAAGTGTCAAAAAGAAAAAAAAACTGGACTTTAGTGTGAGAAGAAGAAGAAAGTTGAGCATGGACTCACAGAAACCGTCAACTAGAGACTTCAGAAATCCACCAGAAACATATCAACAACTGTGATTAAAGAACCATGAGAATATTGATGGTTAGAAAGGAGGATAAATGGTTTTTGGACATATATATATATATATATATATAACCCACACAGAAGGACAAGAAGAGGATGTTTTTACCCAAATTTCACCCAAGGAAAAGACTGAAACTGGAGCGAGGGTTCAAATCGAGGTTGTCAGTTCACTAAGAATGTAAAAAAAAAAAGCCTGATAACCACATTTTAGGACTTAAAATGACACCCTCTGCTTCACGTCATGTGCCTGAAACATGTACTGTAAAACTGTACTAATGACACTACACTTATTCTAACCAGGATCACACTACGTTGCCAAAGACATTTTCACTTGATGAATGTGTCACTGATGCGCTGCTTTTATTTTGTGTGTTTTCTTTCGTATTTAAACCTCCTGGTTCGAGGAATCGAAGGAGACGTTTTTCGGTGCTTCACACTAAGAAACTGTGTTTCCGTTAACAACACTAAAGGCAATATTGTGAAATGCCACCCGCTGCATTATTAACTGCCACTGAGAAGTTAGCTAAACGTGTAATTTCTCTTTTTGTATTCATCTTTGTTGCTGGCTGACATCTGCATTCAGCAATACATATACTGTATTATCTACCGTAATATCATCATATCACTTTGTACTCCCATTACTGTAATGTCTGCAGCTGTTTTACTGTGTGGAGTTTGAGACTCCGCCGACTCCTTATACTGTCACGTAATAACTGTTTTGTACAGAAGGACACTTGTGTTTATAATGTATACAATGTGTATATAGTGATTTTGATTTTTTGAAATGACTGGAATTGGTTGTAAAAAAAAAATTGGTTGTAAAAGTTGAACGAGAAGACCGGGAAGAGTCAGCGTTTACTGTATATTTTGACGGCGAGAGTTTGGGTTTGTCTCAAAACCAGAGTTGCAGTTTTTTTCTTCAGTTCAAACATTTGATGAAGTTTTCAAAATGTTGTTTGACATTTTTTTTGCCCCTAAACTCTGTCTGCTAGTCCCAGTTGGCATTTAATTCATGCAGTTAATATGTACTGCCGACTTTAGTTTGAAGAATGTTTATTCGCCTTCATGGTGAGAGTTAGATGAGAAGATTGATACCACTCTCATGTCTGTACGGTTAGTATAAAGCTACAGCCGGCAGCCGCTTAGCTTAGCTTAGCATAAAGACTGGAAACAGGGGGAAACAGCTAGCCTGGCTCTGTCCAAAGGTAAGAAAATCTGCCTACCTCCTACCAGCACCTCTAAAGCTCACTAATTATCTTATACATCTTATATGTTACTTCTTTAAAAACAAAGTAAAAATGACACAGAAGCAGGCTAGCTAAAATAGCTAACCTGCCTCTTTGTTGTTTTTACACTTTGTTTTTTGTACTGAGTAAACAAACGAGATATAACGTGTTAATTGGTGAGCTTTAGAGGTGATGATACATGTAGGTGAACCTTTGGAGAGAGCCAGGCTAGCTGTTTCCCTCTGTTTCCAGTCTTTATGCTAAGCTAAGCTAACCGGCTGCTGGATTTAGCTTCACATTTAACACACGGATATGAGTGTGGTATTGATCTCCGCATCTAAATCTCGGGCAAGAGAACAAATAAGTGTATTTCCCAAAATGTCAAGCTATTCCTTTAAAACTTGAGTGAAATTGTTTAAAGTGCCAAAACACATAAAACTCAATCTGTTTTTCCCAATTTGTGAAACATTGACTTTCCTGAAAGTTAATTATCCACTATCACACCCCGCCGTTAAAACTTTAGATAACCTCTACCTGCTTTTTGCTCTTACCTGCCCTGACGTCTTGTGATTTGTGATCTTGCCAAAGTCTCCCGAGCTTTAACCGGCATCCTAACCCCTGGACAGGTTTTACACAGTTCAGCACTGCCTGTCTTGAGTAAATCTATAAATGAAATAAAAAGAAATAAAAAACAGAAACTGCAGCTCAACAAGAGATGGGAGGGATTTGGAAGAGGAAATGTGTATATTTTGGCTGTTGAAAGGTGGACTTGCTGAAGTTAAGTGAAAACACAGACACTCTACTTTATCAGTTTCACTGGTTAACTGTTAACTTCAAATCTGCAGCTTCAAGTTTATTAAAAGTTACACTTTTACACTTGGTTTTGCTCATTTCCTTTGTTTCTCTCAGATGATTTACTGCTGTTTTAATACCAAACAACCCTGAACTGAAGGTGTCCATGTATACTTGCTCTGTGTTGTACATATTACGTGTATTCTTGTACTATAACAGCCATTTTCTAAACTGACTGGAAACTTATTGACTTGACAAGAGAGGAAAAAAAAAAGTTGCTTGTTGGACCAGTAAGAGAGTTTATATTTCTTCTGTTCATGTTTTCATATGTAATTTAGATTTATTACAAAACCTTTTTTTTAATGCAATGCATTACAAATTTTGTAACTGCAAAAACACTTGTGAGAAAAAAAAGTACCATAAATAATAATAATAGTATTTGAAACTAGCTTTACGTCTCCTGTTGTGATTTATATGCTCCTGGGTGAACGGTCTCTTTATGCCGCTTCAGTGTCTGGTGCCGAAATGTATTCCCTTCTGGGGGAAACTTGTTTGAATGTGGTGGGACGGTTAAGTAAATATGGCTGAGGGCAAATGGAGGTTGACGGATGATGAGTGGAGCGCCGAAGCCGGAGTCATTCAGCATCTCTGCTGGAGCTGAAGAGACGCGGTGAAGTCAGTACTTAATGTTGTGTAGGGTGGGGGTGTGCTCGGTGTGCAGTCGAGCGCTAAAAGAAGAGCTCATTAAAACATATTGATGATCTTGTGGTGTGGGGGCCAGAGAACCGTTTAAAGCCTCAAACCAGAGATTAGAGATCAACAAATCACAACAGCAGCGGTGGATGGAGAACGTTTAATTAAGTGGAAGTGCTACAGCAATAAAAATGTTTTTTTTAAAAAGCTCAGAAGTGTACATTTAGAAATAAAAATATCAGTTGGAGTTTTACATGTGGCTCTAATAACAAGAACAGAGTTCAAATGTTTAAAATGTTTATAGGAAAAAGTGGAAACGACTAAATAAAGTGCAATTAGACAACAGAATCTTTCCTCTGTGATGGATGTAATTTCAGATGTAGTAAACAATCTCAATAACGTCAAAGTAAAACTATTGACATAAACTAAGATGCCTTAAAAAGTATCACTACATAAAGTTGTGCAATTACAGTAACAAGAGTAAATAAAAGTAGTTACAGTACTTCAACACCTTCAGAAACGGTGCCTTTGCACTCATTCGTATGGAAGCTCATGTCTGCCAGATAAAAAATGTTCAGTCACAATTTTGACTTTCTTCATACTAATCACAACTCTCTTTTTTCCCCTGTTAAATATTCATAAATGTATCCAAATCAAGGGTCTTAAGATAAACCATGTCATATGTTGTATATATTTGTAAAGCCCTCTGAGATAAATCTATAATTTGGAGTATTTACATTAATGTGTGTGAATTTGACAGTGAGATGACAGATGAGATGAGGTCACAATTTTTACTTTCTATGTCAGAATTACAAGATATTAATATTAAGTATTTTGTGCTAAAATTAGGAAACAGGCACACACACACACACACACATATATATATATATATATATATATATCAAGTTTTGACTCAATTTAAAACTCAAAGTTATTATTGAGATACTAAGTAAAAATTACGAGTTTTAAATTGAGATTATAAATTGTAAATCAAATGTTATTTTAAAATTATAAGAGACCAACATGAAGTTTTGACTTATTATTTCACATTTCTTTAGTTAGTGTTTTTTTCTTCTTTCTTGCCTCACAGCAAGAAAATGCTGGGTTTGAGTCCTGCAGCTGGCTGAGCGTTGCTTTGTATAATTAGCATGTTCTGAAGTTTAATCTCACAGTTCGAAGATCTGCAGGTGAGGTGAATCTGAAACTTCAGATTTCCTGGCTGTGCAACCCTGCACATGATGAGCAAAAATGTTGACTTAGCATCTCTTTATTTTTACTTACGATGAATGTCTTTATTACTCGTACCTTTTCACCTGTTTCATGTTATTTTCTTGGCAATAATGGGCCTCCGTCATGTGTGATGCCAGCAGAAGATGATAAATCACTTGTTGGGAGGAATCTGGGGAGCTGTAAATATTACTTCAAAAGAATGGCATTTTTCAGTATCAAAAACGTGATAAAAGCCTGTTTTTGGTATGAGAAATGTATTTTCTTTTACATCCCACCCTGAAATAGTTTCCCATCCTCCTCCAGGGCTGGAAGGGGCGGCGGTATCATGTTATTTTAGATAATAACATGTGGATCTTTCAATCGAGTGGTACTGGAGCCATTAATAAAAAAAGAAAACTAGATGGAGAGAGCTGTGTTTTAGGTGGACATGTTTGGCCTCGCAGAGACAGAGAGAGTTGAGGGTGCTGTACTGTGGAAATAATAAAGAAAACAGCTGTCGTGAAAGTGAAGAATTGTGTTTTTGGGGAAGCGAGGGAGTGCATTCTTCTGCCTGACCCAGATTAAAGAACAGGGGGCAGATGGGAATGTAAGGAGAGCTGTAAAAAAAAGAGGAGAAGAAGGATGGAAGACAAAACATGGGGGTGTGAATGAGTGCAGAGGGCGAAGTGACCCACATCTAAGAACATGAGGAGAAATAAAGCAACTAAGTGGATAAAAAGGGGAAAGAAGATATAAATGAGTTAAAAATGATCGAGGGAACAGATTTAATTACTGCAAGGCCACTTAACTTGAATGAATGGGTTTATTTTAAGGAAAGAGAGGGAAGTGAAGAGAAACAGGGCCCCTAAAACAAGAAACACCGTGGGAGGCAGGGTGGAGAAATGTTTATGTTGGGCTGCAGGGAGCAGAGCGGTGGAGTGGATAAAAAGAAGATGAATGAGTGGGAGGCGTGCAGCGAGAAACAAGACATCGTGGGAAGTAATGAAGGAAAAGAGGTAGCAATAATTAATCAGAGCTTCAGACATAAACCAGGATAATATAACGCCTTGACGGTGGTGAGAGAGGTATTCAGAAAGTACTAATACCACACTGTGAAAATACTCCACTGCAAGTAAACGTCCTGCATTCAAAACCTTACCTATGTATTATCAGCTAAATGTACTTAAAGTTGTCATTGCACACTGAAATGGTCCCTTTTAGTGTTTTACTATTATATATGATGTTTTTAGATTAATATACTGGTGCATTAATGTGATGTGAAAAATTGTAATCTGTAAAAGTAACTAGTTCACTAAAGCTGTCAGACAAATGTAGTGGAGTAAAAAGTACAATATTTGCCTCTGAGTACCTCAAATTTGTAATTAAGTACAGTACTTGAGTATATGTACATTCAACCACTGTGCCTTGCTGTTTACACACACACACACACACACACACACACACACACACACACTGTAAACCTGGTGATTTTCTCACTTTTTCCACAAAGGTAGCCCTGATTCATTTTTTACAGATGGCCACAAGGTGTCGCCCTTTAACTGTTTTTAATCCCATTAAAATGGTCCATTCGTATTGTACCCTGTAAATTTTGGCTTATTTCATATCTAATTAGCCCCTTTTTTAAACTACTAAATGTGGAAAATACTCCTGCTAAATATGGAGTATATTCAGAATATACAGCAGCCACATATTAAACATTATACAGTGAAAATATCACAGCAGAGTTAATGGTCAGAGAGGAATATTGATGACCGACAAGTCGAACTGCTCCACTGACCCAGTTGGAGAAGCGACGATAGCTCTTGACTCGACAAGTTTTCCTGCCGTGCAGATGATCACGTCAAGGCAGCTGTGATAAGGCAGTTAAACCGGAAATTGAGCGATTTGGCCTTCAAATTAAAACGGCACAATTCGATGTCTTAAAGAAGGAACGATTTAATGCCATGTACAGAGCACAGATATAGATGATTTACCAACCGCTTGAACGGAAGTTGTAGCTAATTTTAGCTAACTTGACGCTACCTTTGCGTTTTCAGTTTTAAGTGGCAAAAACAACACGTACTGCGGATAATTTCACATTATTTCATTATTTAGGGTATCTAAACAAGATAACAGTCTTCTATGGCCTCCTTTAGCACACCTCCCGCGTTTTAAAACAGTCGTTTTTGGGACGGAGAATGACGCAGGATTTTCACGGGGCAGCCGCTGCGGAGCGTTAAGTTTGCATTGGCTACTGTTGACATAAGCAGCCTACAGTAGAAGACGGCGGCGGGGCAAATCCGAGTCACAAGACTTCTTCACGGAGCTGATCGGCTGCTTTCTCTCTCCTCAGGTAAAGTCGGGCCTTAAGTTAGCGTCTTCCTTGTTTAGAAAAGTACGCGCGAGTGGAAGTGGGCTAAGCGCCGTCACATTTAACTAAGTTAGCTCAACGGTTATATTTTGTCAGTTTGTTAGACCCGGGTCGGTCCTCGCCAGAAGAATAACGGCAAACGCTTACGCTAGGCTAATAATCTGCTTTTCGTCGGCCGCATTGTGTTTTTATTTTAACCGTGGGGCGTTTGTTCCGCTGGTTTCAGCACTAACCACAGAGTTGTAGGAAGAATAGAAACGCAGAAAAGGGAACGGAAATGGCTCTGTAAACTTCCCTGTAACTGGAGATGCGCTGTCATTATTTGTGTCTGATGAGCCGGGTGATATGACCCGCTGTGGGTGTCCCAGACGGCTTGTTGCTCAAGAGCAACACCAACACTTCCCAGAATTAGTCTCATGAAATACAGTTGAGGGTGTGAATAAGGAGGCTGCGGCGAAAATGTTTCAGTTTTTGGCGAGCTTGTATCGAAAGTATGCAGCCGACGGTGACAGAGGTAAACGCTGATGTTCATGCTGCAACTGCGGTGGTTGAACCCCGGAGGCTGCAGCTGTTTGATTAACGGTCCCCCTCTCTGCTCTTGTTGTGTTGTAAACAGGATTTGAAGGGATGGAAAACCCCGGATACAGCGCCGGGAGCTTTGCCGGCCTTCATCACCCCAGTGACGATGATGATGACGATATGGTGGACATTGCAGGAGCCACACTGGACTTCTCCTCCACGGACGACGTCCCCCCTCTCAGCTCAGGTAACTGTGCACGGTTATTGTTTTAAAACAAGGTCCAGTTACAGCTGGATGAGGGGTTTTACTGAAGGATAAAATGAAGCTTTTTGCATGAAGAGGTCGCCTTTTTCAGCCAGTTCAGGATAGCATACAATTTACAAATGTTGCAGGAAAGGAAGGATACCATTAAAAACATAATAAAATAGGCTTCAAGACCTTGTAAAACTCTTAATATGTGTTCATTCAAATGTTAAAAGTGTTTTAAATGAGTTAAAGAACTCAAGTAGGACATCAGGAGTGTCTATGAGCCCCTAGAAGTCAGGCAAGTTCATGAATTAAGCTGTCTGAAAGCCAAATCTGGGGTGACCTGAAGGTTTAAGGCACTGACCATGTAATCGCAACATTCCTGGGGATCTTTGTTGCATTTCATACCTCATCTTTATATCCCCTTATTTCCTGTCTGCTCTCTACTGTCTAAAAAAGGCATTAAATGCCACCCTAAAAAAGTCAAATCTTACATCTAGATTGCAGTTTGTCTGTGCACTATATCCTCTTATAAATTACTGCATAACAGGGTTTTTTAATTTTACAGTACACTTGGCTTTACAGAACACAGTTGGACTTGTTCACACAATTAAAAGACATGCAATAGTGGAGCATATGTGCAGGGGAGAAAGGAAGCCAAAGGGCACATACAAAGCCCTCCCAAATACAAAAGAATTCATTCAAATCAAGTATAATCATAAACATCTTCTCTATCTATCTTATATTCCTAGTTATCTTATCATAGGTAATATAATATCTTTTACTGTCACTCAGTAATGGCCCGTTTGTTTGAATTGGTCTTAAATCCACTTCTAGGTAGCAATAAATTTGTTCTGAAACATCATAAAACTTGGCTCTGTTTGAACCAGCAGATGTTTTGTTTGAACTGGATTTGTTTGAACAAGTTGTGAGTCATGGCACAGGATATGATGAACTGTAGAATTATTGCAGAGTTGTTAATTTCACATTATTTGTACGTGGTATTATTGTTCTCAAAGTATTCCTTAAAGAACGTTTTTTTTTTTGGTGATCGAAGTGTACAGTGTTTTTCATGGTAGAATATTCAAGTTTTAATGACAGACACAACATGTGAGAAGAGCTCATTTCCACAGTCCAGTCTCTGTTAGTGGCCTGAAGTACTTGTCTACTGATAAGTTATATCTGTAAGCACTGGGTACAATGTGTGTGTGTGTGTCACATGCTTTCAGTGAGATGCAGTCATACATCTGATAATCAGTCAACCATTTAAAGTGAGTTGTAGCACTGGTAGTGTCTGTGGGTGACATCTAATCTACATCTACTGACATCTGTACCTCCTGTTTCTGCAACAGGGCTGCCCGGTTACTGATCAACTTACTTTAAACGATCAGAGAAGAAGATTTATCTCACATTAATAACTGATGACTGCTTTGCTTATGTCACCATGATGTCATTGTTAGAGTCACTGTGAATGTGCCTCGAGTTAGTTAATTAGTGCAGGGATCCAACAGAAACGTCTAGTGAAGAATTCATGTATTAAACTAGAAAGATGAAGACGGTTTGGTCATTTGCATTTTTGGCTTGAGAAAAGAGGGTTTTTTTTAGCCTTTGTTTTTTAAAGTCTGCAGCTCCTGGCGAGGTTATTACTGAGTCACGGGTATTGATTAACAACGCTATTAACCTCCCGCAGGTGTATTATGGGCAATTTGGGCTGTGGAGAAGTTTAAATCTTACTTGAGTTCTCCTCAAAGTCATTCCTCATTTAAAAACACAGCAGGATTTTATTTTTTTGCAGACGCAGGATTGGAGAAGAGCATGTTCTTCCAGAAGTTAGCTAAACAATAAAGCTTTATAAAATGCAATGTTAGCTGTAGATATAAACCGGCTGCTAACTGCTGATATAGTCTTATCACATTATTTTTATGGGCCTTCCTTCCCTCGTCTAAACAGAAAGATACCTTGACGTAATGCTGGTGTGGTCTGTTCTTCCAGTTGTTCTCATACAAACATCCTGAGAGTCTAAATATTTTCTTACATGGAGAAAACTGCTTCCGCTGTTACCTTGTTTGTAAAGATGCAAGTGTAGTAGTGCTTTCTCTTCACTAATGCAACTTCAAGACTCCTCCTGATTTTCTACGCAGATAAGGCATCGCTATTTTTACAGCACGTTAAACGCAATTTGAGAAACACATCATGACATCGCTAAACATCTCTCTGTTCAAACATTAAATCTTTGCCAAAATAAGACCAAAAAGAAGATTAGAAGATTTCAGGATGAGTCGGTGCATAAAAAATATGACCAGAAATGTTTTAGATTTTGGAAAAATCAGTGTCAGACAGTGAAATCAGCTGCCTGGTTACTGCTGATGTCACTATGACATCACCCACATCGTGTCCTCCCCGCCAAGAGATGAGACTGTGCCAACAGGAAGGAAGTCTGGAGACGAGATTTTCTCTCAATGGTTGCAGCTTCTGTTGGGTTGGACCGTGTGTTTCCCCCCGTGTCAGCTGTTTTTTTAGGGAGTGAAGAAACGCAGCCTTGTTTCTCACCTGACAACCATGTATTTTTAAAATGACACGGTGGTTTGTGAAAGAAAATCAGAACCCAAAAGAGAGAGAGAGAGAGAGAGAGAGAGTGTGTGTGTGTGTGTGTGTGTGTGTGTGTGTGTGGTGATTTGGCTCAAGTAAAAACAAGAATCCGCTAAACTGGAGTTGCAAGGTTGACGTCTGACAGACAGTAGTGCTTTGCTGCTTGGCCTCAGACTCATCATATAATTGTGTGTCCGGCTCCGGGGAAATCAGGAGGTTTTCCGTTGCGGCCGGGTTAATTTCACCCTCCACCGTCCAGACTCAGTCATTAAAGTTTGCTGATGACAGCAAAAAAAAAAAAAAAAAGGTGGTTTTATCTGTGATGGCAGATGTTGCTTAACAAGTGAGTAAACTTCTAAACAGGTGAAAGCTTTTCTGGCCCTTTTAGATTAACATCATCACATTTTCTTTCCTGCCTTCTTAGTATTTTAACTCGCACTTCCTCCTTTTCGTTTCCTCTTGAGGCAGCGCAGAGTGCTGGCGGGTTCCCTAGATGCTCATTAGCGCGCACTTGAACTTGTTGCCAAGCAGGTCTTCTTAAAAGCCATTCTTAGTGCAGTCGTAATTGTTGTTGCTCAGGCACTCATTAGCCTCCCGTGTTTAGAGAACAGTGTTTGGATCTAGGAGGGGCTTCTAGTCCAAATACAGGATTGGGATTAATATCAAGGTACTCTGATCCTTCTGTCAACAACTACTACTGGACAAGGAAGGTGTTTTTGAGCAAGGCAGCCGTGCTCCAAATGCCCCTGTTGCAGTGTATTTGCAGTATGAAGCAGGGTGCTGTTCATGTCCCCTGGATAAATAAAGGCTGAAACCTGCTTCAGCAGATTAAAGCACCATAACAAGCACTCAGCTGAGGTTTAGGGATCAGATCAATGGAGCGTTTTGTGTTTATCAAAAGAAAGACCACCTTTCCCATGAAATCCCTGAAGGAGGTGAGCATGTTACTGCTCGTCCTTGCCGTCTGGCTTTGCTGCCTGTGTGTTATTTTTGTTTTTGAGGAACAAAAACACGGAAAGGAGGCGATAACAGCAAAAATACATTCAGACTAAAACTGTGCGGGCACAGCATCTGACTGATGTCTCATATCTAATTGGTAATTTCTTTGGTTTTAATTTAAAAACTGGTTATTTATTGATGTATTTGAACTAATCAACATCACTACACTACAAGTGTTGACTCTTGACACTGCTTGACGCCCGTCATTGTAGTAATGTTTTATTGACAAGAGGAAGCAGAGAATGAGATGGCTAAGGAGCTGCAGCCTCTTGAAACAAGTAGCCATAATACATCTTTTTTCAGTTCCTGGTTTGAGTGAGATAGAAGGTTTTTCTTTTTTTGCATAGCCTGTAACAACTGTAAAGGCTTCACAAAACCTAGAGGAAAACAAAACAATTTAAACTGAATGCAACTGGACCTCATTCAACTTTGAAGAGAAGGAAAGAGTCCCACAAAAACCAGGGGAAAAAACTGGAAGAGATGGGAATCCCCTACCAAGATGACAAAGCACAAAGTGAAGTGAACAGTCAGACACACAGTAAGTTTTATACCAACTTTATGTAGAAACACTAGATTATATTTTATGGTTTAGAAGTGTTGTCTTTTGGGAAATCCAGGAAACTGGCTTCCATGTTACAGTTTATTTTCTTTTTCTTGGTTTTCTGGTTTTATGAGGTGCTTTTAATGTTTCTTGGTTTGCTTACTTTGCTCTTTTATACTGCTTGGTGTTTTCATTTGTTACAATCCAGTCGCTTTATCATTACTGCTGCCAATAATATTGTTTTATTACTCTTTATATTGACATTACATCCTGTCAGTGCTGCAGTTGTAGGCAGTGGACTTTCGCAGTCAGGCTGTCAGCGGGATATAATGATTGACAGGGAATGACTCACAGCTACATTTTATTTTTTTTATTTTATATATCACAATGTTTACTCTACAAGATCACGTGGCGGCTGTGTGAAACAGGAAAGAGGCGAGGTGAGAAAACAGAAAAGAGACGAGTGAATGGTGAAATGAATGAAGGCAAAGGTAAAACCATTTCTGACGCTGAGAATGGTGAGAGCATTTATCATGACTATCAGAACTGTTTCCTTTGACCGACTTCTGCGGCAAGTGGGTCGAGTAAAGGTCACCCAGGGACATTTTAAAAGCCGTGAATTTCACAACAGCTGTCAATCTGTCACGGCTTTGCCTCTGTTGTAAAAAATTCCTCCCTCATCCATGCGGGGGAGAAGGAATTTGCTGATTTGCTCCCTTTTATAACTGTGCCCTTCTTCGCATTCATACAGTTGGGAGCGACTGCAGACTTGCTGTTAAACCTCAAGAGGTCAAGTGCTCTTAAAGTGCATTAAAACATAGTGACAGCTCTTAGTAAAAAACACAGTCGCTCTCCTAAACTCAAGACAGTGGCAGCCGCCCTGTGGTCATCATGCTCACCCACCTAACCTTTAAAAGGTGTGACTCAAACACTGAATGAGTCACAGTCATCACCACTGTAAAGTAACCCTGAGCGTTTAATCTTACATTATAATTATGAGTGTTTGTTTGCGAGATGCTGTGGGCAAAGTGTAAGCCTGCCCAACCAGCTTCTCAGGGAGGGGTAGGTGTGGGGCTATTGAAGTATGGCTGCAAATAGCAACTTTGTTAAGTATCAATTAATCTACCAAGTATTTTAAATAAATCAGTTGTTGGTCAAAAAATAGTGAAAAATGCTGATCACACTTTCCTAAAACCCAGGTGCTGTATTTAAATGTCTTGTTTTATCCGACTAACAGTCTAAAAGCCAAAAATGCTCAATTTATTATCACATAAAGTGATGCAGATCCTCACATTCGAGAAGCAGGAACCAGAAAATGTTCAGCAATCTGCCTTGAAAAATGACTTTTTGACAAATGGATTAATCAACTAATCGTTTCAGCTCTCGTTTGAACATGATACCTTAGTTTGGGGTGTATAAACATGTTTAAACTGACAAACTAGTTATTGCATCAGTATGTAATAAAGAACTTTGGCTAAATAAAATGAGAATTAGAAAAGTTTTCTGTGTTAGATCAGGAAATATCTGATCAAAGAATATGTAAACAAGCCTAATCTGATCAATCAGTCGGTCGTACTTTAAGAAGCATTTAGGTTCAATACCCAGCCGGGTGTCATGGTAAAGGTATATTGCTAAAACAGTTTTAAAGGCTGTTTAGAGGGGATAAAAAAGAGACATTTGGCTCCTGGCTGTACAAAACACTGCAGATAGCTGTGACGAGTAGCTACAAAGTTTTCAACATTAGTTCGGTTGTGTGGTTCATGAAAGGAAATCCAGACTTGATAAAAAAAATCTTCAGATTTGCTTCCTTTCCTGTAACATCCGAGCCAGCTTTGTGTGAAGTTTCTCTCTGTAGTTGGATCACATCCTCCATATTTAAGGTTTCTTTCCAGCACGTGGAAAACTTTATCTTGCGGACATGAAAATTAATTGAATCAACTGCAGGGACATTCCTTCTTTATTCAGTTTCCTCGGACTAACAGTAAATATGATTTAAAATCTTGGGTTTGGCAAAGTAATGACGGTCCACGACGTTAGCACGTTCCAGATATGCATGTTTGTAGTTGCCAAGCATCACGGGGGTCACATGAGACGCCATTTCCCATGGCGACCAGACCTCAGGAGTTCAAGGTTCAAACCCTCACTGGAGACTGTGTGTGTGTGTGTGTGTGTGTGTGTGTGTGTGTGTGTGTGTGTGCAAATCGTTCTGCAATAGATAACACACTGTGTAAGTTTTGGCAGACAGCGCCGCGGTCACATGACAAAGAGAGCGTATCGAATTTTCCGAAGGTTTCTGTAAAGAATTAAGGGTGGGTGTGTGTTGATATTCTGTGAAAATGTAAGATTATAGTGTCCCCTCAGGACACACACACACACACACACACACACACACACAGAGTGAGTGCTGAGCTCTGCATGACATCCCTTGCTGGAAACGAGCAGAGCTGCTCCAGGGAATCTGTGCTGCTGACCCATTTTCTGAGAAGTGCGAATACTGGATCGGTTTTTCGCTGCGTACATTGAAGTCCAGCTGGAATTGTTTTGCTTTTGGCATCTTAAGTTGTAGACAGGATTCTTGTGTGTGTGTGTGTGTGTGGTTGTTCTTGCGCCACAGGTTTCACAGCACCACCGCGTTAGCGCTGTCTTTTTTAGAGACTCCCAGTCGCCCATTAGCATGCCCATGTTTGTCCGTGAACCCTGTCCTGGGTGAACGCTGCCTCTCGCTATGATGCACATAGTGAGAGGCAGCATTCACGGGGGCGTTCATGGGATAGGATAGGCTTCTGCTCCTTGCACTCAACAGTCTATAGAAAGTAGATGGATTGCTTTTTTTGCAAACTCTTTGTTGAATGCACCGTCACGATGACTGCTTGCCACCTTTACTTCCTGCTACTTTGATGTTGTAACTTGTATTAAGAACAGCAATATTGTGAGGCCGACACATTTTCTGGCTTGTCATCCAAGGCCATAAGCTGAAACATCTCACAATAAAGCTACTCTCATTACTACAAGCGTTGCTGGAGTTTCTGCTTCTCTTCTCCATACACCTTGAATGTAGCTGACGTTGAAGAAAAAGGCCCAACTAGACCAGATTTCTCCATGTTTTAATGCTTGTATCTTCAACTACAAGTCATTTTTTATTCTTTTATTCTTTGACGAATTGCCACTTCTGCCCAACTGTGGCTTTGGCTTGTGACAGTTTTTCCAAGAAAATCAAGCCGTCGTATAGAAAGAAGGGGGTAAAATAGCTGCCACAGTCCAGTCCAAACCTTTCAATGTAAGCAGTCGCCACCGTCAAAAGAATGTGATCGTGGTTTTAGCCCTATCTACTTTAAATACACAGCACTGTATATCTCATGGAGGTCTAACTCAGAGCTTTTGTGTGCAAGGAAGTAAGTAACACACTTCTCCTGAGTTCATAGCAGGGTTAGGATCAGTGTAGAAACCAGACTGTTAACATAATTTCATGGTTTTAAACCGAGGCATTTAAGTGCAGTTTAGTTTGTTTAAATTCTGTCACTTTTATCAAATATTCCATCAGATTTTCTTCACAGTTTTTTTTATTTTGCATATGCCAGCCAAAAGCTTTTCAGTATTTGATATTCAAAAGGACTGCACTCCCGGAATGGACTGAATTGAAAGTAAATATACCCACAGCCTGACCCTGTTACACAGCACTGTGTATCAAACAGCCTTTCTTCCTGTCAACTATCAGGGTCCCGCATGATTCAAAAGGGTCAAGACCTTATAAACACAAACGACCTCATCTTTACGCAGTGAACCACCTCAGCCAATCGGAGAGAGCTCACAAACACACACAAAAAACAATCATCAAATCATCATCCACTTCCCAGACAGATCAGCCAATCATTGCTCATTCCCACAGCTTTCTGGCCAATGAGGGGAGTGCTCTGTTGGAGTCCACTTCCTAGAGGAGTTCAGAGGAGGGAAGAGATTTCCAGCTTGTTTTGTCACACTGACGCACTCGGTTTGGGGTGTTTGGGGGCCAGGAAAGAGAGATGGAATGGGAGTTCTGGACTAAGCAGCTGGATGAGGAGGTTCTGGTTGAAAATGGTGAGTTTAGGACTCAGGAGGGCTTTGTTTGTAGCTCTGATTTTTCTTTTTGCTGTTTGATAAGTCTGCACTCTTGAGTAACAAGTTGTATGTACTTCTTGAACACCTTCACCTCAGCTACCTCTACGTGTGTGTCCTGTGTCTACTTTAACAAGCATCTAAATTGTGTTAAATGCGTTAAATCCTTAAATTGAATTTGGCTTTGTTGTTGTTTTTGCTGATACCTTTTAACTTTAACACGGTGGAGTTTAATCATTAAGGCAATTTATGACCCATCAGGCACAGAGTCATGTGGTTAATGTTTCTGTACTGCAGCTTGTGTGAGAGAAATAGACCTTTCTTGTTGTTTGGTGTGTATACAGCTGTGTAAGACGGTGATTTTGACACAGAGGTCTACAGCAACAGATACATGATGACTTCCAAACACCTCCCCATGTGTATGTGTTTGTGTGTCGGCGTATTTCTTACTTCGTGTATGTTTGCGGTCACAGAGGCTGTTTTGTCCCTTTTTATACAGTCGTAACTTTACAGCTAAGGTCGAACTCAGCTCCTTTTTTTGTTGTCTTTGCTTTTTATTTCACTTTATATAGAGCAGTGAATACTAATATCTTTCTAATGTCTTTAGTGAGCATTCTCTTTGTATATTAGGCTGAATATTATATCTTCTTGTATCAGATGTGACCTTTTAATTTCTGAAAATGACAAGTTCCTGTGCTCGTGTTATTCTCTTCAAGTGTGTTTGGGTTATGTGATTGTATTTTCTCAAGGCTTTACTGAGTCTGTTTTGTCTATCATGAATAAGGTGCAAAGGTCAGTCACAGTCGTTGTGTTTTTAATGGGGCAAATCCACCTTAAAAAAAAAAAGGGGCACACAAGGACTTTTGGTAAGACAATGGTTTTAGCAACCTTTACCTTAAGCAACCTAATTTCTTCGGTTTAAGTTGTCTTAAGTTATTTACTTTCTGAATAATAATGACATGTACTACTATCGCCCAAAGCTGGAAAACTAACCAGACAAAGGCTGGTAGAATTTGGGTCATTTTGAGAGCATAAATAGGGTTGGGAAATATGACAATGTATAACATGAGACAACAAATTTTGGCATACCATATTTAATGTGGAAGTGGATTAATTATAAACGGACATTCCCATCCAGTTATTTTATTTATGAACAGTTTAGTTTCAAGCAAAGTTACTATATCATGATATATACTGATATCATGATGAAAAAGATTACTTATACTGTGATAGAAGATTTTATTTATACTGCCACCCCTAGGCTGTTTTTGTTATTTCTCCTGTCTGTTTTGGCTGGTAGGCATGATATCTAAGTATGGCTCTCATCTGTCATACTCAGGATATTCAAAAGAGCTTCTGTAGAAAGCTCCTTTGTAAAGAATAATGGGAGAATGAATACATTTCAGGGGTTCTCAGAGAGACTTTGATGGATGATCATGTGCAGGATATGGCTAATCGCAGCACAAACAAGCCAAACATTTCCCAATCATTCATTCATTACACTTATCCCTTCCTGTATGGGGACATGAGGGGCCTGCGGCAGGTAAATGCCAACAGTACAACAAATAGTTTTGCCTCCTGTTAATTTAAACCATTTTGTAATAATAAAGTGTGACTGTTATTACAGTAGCCTTCCCTCCACAGTGTTCTCGCTAACTCCTGGCTCTAGTTACATTATAGGATTTACTACCATCAGCTGACTCCTGTCTTGTAACCTCGGTGATGTATTGCGTAAGCTGAGTTTTGTAGACCGGATGACCTGGAAGAAGAAATAAACATGTTCTGTCACCTCAAGTCCCATTAGATGCTGTCATTGTGCCTGTGAGCAAGGCACTTCAACCCCCAGCTGCTGCACTACATGACTGAGGTTGTAGTGTGTACTTACATGTATACAATTTTTTGTTTAAAAGTTCATTCATGAGGAACTTTTCTTTTTTTTTTTTTTTTTTTACTTTTTTTGGTTCTAATTTATAGAAATAACTCTTAAGTGTGGTGGCCGTGCTTGTCTATAATCACACATATGTTGCTTCCTCAAAATAAAAAACAATAGATTATCAACTTAACTTTTAGCTGCCATTGAAATATCTCATAGTTATGGAAGTTTGTTTATGTTTGGCCAGTTAATCTGCAGAAATAAGGACAAAAATGAAGCACCAATGTGACTGTTCACATGTATTCACAGTAGCTGTTTTATCAGCTTGTCTCTTCCTTTAAAGATGCTGTACACTTTAAAAAAAGTTAATTTAGCTGTATCAGAAAAGGGTAGTTTGTATGTGACAGAGAGAGAGAGCGAGAGCATTTCTTTCATTCACCCAGGACTTTCTTTGTGCTAACTGTTTAAAACCAGTCTGACTTGTCAGCTCAGTTGTAGAAAAGCTCCTTTTGTTTCAGTGGATACCAGCATTCTCCTCCCTCAGTGTCATTAATGTGGCTGTATGTTTGTGAAGCAAAGATGATGTAGATTAAGATATAAGATTTATATTTTCTGGTTGTGTTTGAATGTTATTGTCTTGTTTAAATGTGTCACCTCTTCCTGCAAACTTTACTCGGGCACTATAACAAAGACAATAATCGAGTGATGTTTTACTTTCTGAAATACAAGATGAAATCATGCCTCACTGACTGTGTTTCTGTCCAGCATGTGTGTTTGCATGTACACCCCTGTCAGTTTCTTCTCTCAGTACCAGCTGTTTTCTCAGAAGTAGCTCATTAAACATGTAAAGCACCTCCTCCGCCATTATTGCCACTTGTATTATGTCCTCCATTAATTCTCAAGTGAAAACACATTTTTATTTCGGCCCAGACGATTGTTTTAGTCCCATAATGACTGGTCTCAAATCTGTTGTCTGTTGCTTACATACAGCATTAATCAGAAGGGGTTTGACTTCCTGCGTCGTTTCCTGTTTCTGTCGGCGGCTGCTTTTGATTGGTTGCTGCCGTCTGGTAATTGTTGCAGGCTGTAGCTCAGACGCTGCCACGCACGCACTCAAGCTTCTTTTTTTTTTTGTCGTGGTCCACTTGAGAGAATGCAGCTGAAGTCGGTCTCATAGCTTTGTGTGTCTTTGCCTCAAACACTCATTAATACAGTATTGTCGAGAGTAGTGTTACGTAATAATATTACAACAGTAGGTTACAATACACATTTTCTGCTGCTCTTTTGTGCATTATTCTCCCCGTTTTCTTAACAATAGTCAGCAATAATAGTGGGTTTGCTACTGCTAGCACTTTCTCAAGGCTTGTGCGTGTGTGTGCTCTTCGTGCACGAGTCACTTTTAAGATGGGCATCTGCAAGCTGAGGGCATCCAGACTGCTGCTGCTGCTGACATAAGTGATTAGGTTAGCTTTGTATTAAAATGTTTTGCTCCAGTATGAGCAGGGCCTGAAGTAGGTGAAGTCATGGTCCATGTCTCCATCAGACACTCTAGTTCTAGACAGAGCCAGATATCTTGACAACTGCTACTAATCCAAAGTCTCCAGGTGATGCTTTGCTAGGATTTTGGAGCCCAATATGATCTTACATCTAGCACCAATGTTCGTATTCATGGTCCCCAGAGAATTACTGTGTTACTTTGGTGAGAAGGCCAAAGATTCCACTTTTATTTTATATAAGAAATAAAAAAATATGATGAAATTTGCAGATGAAATTCATGCTCAAAACCCTTTTGATTTTAATAACACCAACACCTTTCCACTTGCACCACCTTCAGCACAAACTTAACACTTTTAGCTCCACTACTAAGGCTCAAAGTAAAGTAGCATGTTGCTTGTTACATCCAACACTTTTTTGCATTTTGAGGTGTAATGAACACTGCAGGGCTTTAGACGTTTTGTCTTGTTACAAAACAGTGAGTTTAAATGAATTTGCCCTGCAGCTACGCCCTTGGCTATGATTTTGTAGATTCTAGGTATCAGAGTAGATGTTATGTAGAGTAAATGTTGAAATACGCTGAAATGAATTCACACTGGGCCTGGCATTGTAGTAGATCAAAACAAATAGAGTATATGTGCGGGAAACACTGCTGGAGTTCTGGACCTCTCACATGCCTGTCTTGTTCATTCAGTCTGTTAATGTACTGTTCAGTTTTTTTATAACTGTGGAAGTATGACCTCTTCTGACCACAAAAAGCACAAATAACATCCAAGTCACTAACAAAATATTTAAATAATATGATTTGAATAACTCCTAAACACAACATGGCAGAAAACAATAGAGCAAAATGCGCAAAATGACGGGGCAAGAACAGTGCGGTAGAAGGCAAGAGGCTGGTGTCTGCATGTGAGGATGTTAATGTGCCTCTCTCCCTCTCGCTCCCTGTCCCTCCCTCCCAGGAGTTTATGAGGAGCACGGCAGCAGCAGCAGCAGCAGCAGCAGAGCAGCCGGTATGAACGGTAAAGGCCCCAGTAAACTTGTGGACCCACTGGAGGACCCGCTGCCCGGGTTGGGCACCTACGAAGACTTCAACACCATCGACTGGGTCAGAGAGAAGAGCAAGGACCGCGACAGACACAGAGAGGTACGGAGAAGAGCGCTGTGTGTGTTTTTAAGGAAGGGAAAGAGGGTAAAAACCTTCACTAGATTATTCAGCACAAAGAAGTGTTTACTTCGCTGTCACACCTGTAATAATGCGAAGAATGCTCTCTGAGTATCAAAGCTATAATTGTCGGCACACAATAGAATTCTTTTGGTCGGATTTATGGCAAAGAGAAACTCCAGTTTGTGGTCAGTCTAACAGAAAACAACCACCGTGTTTAACATCTCGCTCTTCACGCCCTGCTTAGAGTTTATATTTATAGCCCCACAGATTCACACATAGAAACTGGAGGATTGAGGTTATGTACTAGCAGCTGAAGTGGTGGTGGCGGTTTTCCTGCATAGTTCATCGATTTAAACTGGACCGCTTTTACAGCCAGTATAAAAGTACATTATCTGAGATCAGTATAGCAACATAGTTATAAAGTATCACTGAGCCATATGTAAAGTAATATGACAGGATATGAAACAAACAATAGGATAATGATGGTGATCACTTTCTAATATCGATCTCCTCGTCTCTGTGTCCATCCAGATCACCAATAAGAGCAGACAGTCGACTGTGGCTTTGCTGCACAGTGTCAGTGATGCCTTCTCTGGATGGCTGCTCATGCTGCTGGTGGGACTCATGTCAGGTAGTGTGCACGTTCATCCTCACATACGTACGTGTATTTTTTTGAATTCTTTAGACACCACAAACCAAATTCCTCTCACCTCATAGTGGGGGCGGCAAGTCTCAGCAGCAGATAATCTAAAATCCACAGGAAATAAAACCCAAACTATCTGCACAGCTACAAAGTGGGAATTTACATCACAATGGGTTGCGGTATTAAGTTATCAGTTGAGATCTTTATAAATAAAATGTACTTAAATGGCGCCTTAAACAAAAAATAGCAGTTACCTGTGCATACCTCTTGTTTCTGTGCTGCCTGCTTCAGCTGGAAAGTTAATTCCCATGTGGTGACAGACAGCAGGTGTAGAGCTACAAAAAAGCACTGACATCGCACTGAAAATAAGCAAGGTGACATATTTCTACAGAAAATGAATATTCATTATGTTGGCTAGAATCCTGGCAGGTAATTTTCTTTCTGTTCACCTGGCGAGCCAAAAAAGTTAAGTTTAGACACTCCACAGAACATGAGGATGCTTGGTACACACAAATGTCCCTCTTTTTCCTGAACTCATCCTTCTCTCGCCCAGGTGCTCTAGCCGGCGGCATCGACATCGCAGCCCACTGGCTGACGGACATGAAGGACGGGATTTGTCTCATCGGCTTCTGGTTCAATCACGAGCACTGCTGCTGGACGTCCAACGAGACGACGTTTCAGGAGAGGGACCGGTGTCCACAGTGGCAGAGCTGGGGTGAGCTCATAACGGGGACATCAGAGGTAGGAGAACATTACAAAAACACACTTAGAGCCATGACATTTACATATAGTAGCCAAGCCTTCTCAGGCTCATGTTTGCAGAGTGAAAGTTGGGCTAATAAATACAAACTTCCTGGCTCCAAATGTGTGAATCGAGTATGAAAAAGCTAAATTAATTCCATGTCATGACCCAGGACTATGAGCTACTGCCTGTTTTATTGTCTCAGTGTTAAAAACTAACTTGTTGTCAGTGCTTGAAGAGAGTTTTTGCTCATACATGAGGGCCAGTTGCACTCTTCACCGACTAGCAGGATTTCATGTCTGGTCGTGCTCTCTTAAATACTCTTAAATTCATACAAAAAACTATTTCCCATGCCACTAACAATAGCTGTAATGGTGCTTTGGTTCCATCTACTGGTTGTAAGCTGTCATGACTCAAGATGACGCCACAGCTTGGCTTTTTCTCTTCACATGTCTACTTATTTTACATATGTGTGTCTTTGTGTGTCCCTGCAGGGAGCGTTTGCCTACATAATGAACTACCTGATGTACATCTTCTGGGCTCTGCTCTTCTCTTTCCTGGCCGTCACGCTGGTCAGGGCCTTCGCTCCGTACGCATGTGGCTCAGGAATACCAGAGGTAAAACTACTCAAAATAATAATGTGTTTAAAAAGCAGCATCAAGGTGTTGAATGCCATTTCACTTTAGTCTTCATCATTTGACATATTAATCAGCATACAGACCATTTCATATGCATAAACAATGTTTTTTCATTTCCTTTCGTCATTTTTTCCTTCATTTTATATTTAATTCTTCATTGGTGACTTTGTTTGCTTTAGTAATGCATGTTTATTGATGGACAGGATTTCAAGAGGATGATGAACAGGATCTCTAGTCACACATAATTACATGTAATTATTCTATTTTTTTATGTCTTTGAATAAAAGCCACAAGTATAGCTGCAGGAATAAAACCACTTGGAGATGTTTGGACAGTAATAATTCTCTAAAATACATGCATTTTTTAAAAAACTTTATTAAATGTTAATAAACATTTTATAGATCAGTCCTTTTCCCTACTGTCCCTTAGTTTTTCCTTACAGCAGCCATTCACACATTATTTACATCCAAACTAAAACAATATAAAATATCAGTGACATTTGGTTGCAGAACTAAACGTAACAGCCCGACTGGTCTCCCTCCATCCTCTCTGCTATCCTGCCATCACTGTTTACTTTCTCTTCGTCTCTCTTCTTTCACTCTTTGTTTCGAAGGAAGTGAAAAGCTGAAGATTTGCTTACACTCTGGAAATACAAGTGGAAAACCTAACTGAGCACAAACAGATCCAAACTGATTCACCCATTTCATGTATACAGAACAAAAACACACAAACACAGCCCTTTCCTGCGTACGTAAACCCTCTCTCTCCTGCTCTCAAACGAAGGCCTGTTGAAGTTCCTTCATTTCGTGGAATCGCGCTGTCCTAAAGGTCTCGGCGCTGAAAGGTCGGACAGTGTTCATCAGGCCCACGCACACGAGATGAACCGCTCATGTGAAAGAAAAATATCTCCAAACTTCATTTTCTCTCCTTCCCTTCCATAAATGTTTACACTCTTACTTTCTCTTGGTTATACGCACACACACGCTTGTCTAAACCGATCCGTCCCTGACGTAAACAAACACATAATCACATCACATCCTCATCGTTTCCACACACACAAACTAATCCACGCATGTACAAACACACTCACTCTTTCTCTCTCCGTCTCTCTCAGATTAAAACCATCCTTAGTGGGTTCATCATCCGCGGCTACCTGGGGAAGTGGACGCTGATCATCAAGACCATCACCCTGGTTTTAGCCGTCTCCTCAGGGCTCAGTTTGGGGAAGGAGGGCCCTCTGGTGCATGTGGCCTGCTGCTGCGCCAATATATTGTGTCATCTGTTCACCAAGTACCGCAAGAATGAGGCCAAGCGGCGAGAGGTAGGCTCTGAGACTCAGTCTCGGTGCAGTGATAAATAATGAGGGATTTTATTGCCAGTTAAGGATCCAGTGTCCTAGTTTTGGACAGTTCCGCCGGAGAGATACTCATAAAATGGACTACGTATATTAAAAAAACATCTTATTGTTTTGATAGTCTCCCTTAAAGGAAAGTGTTGATAAGCTCCATGTGGTTATAAATTCTGCAGTTGTCACGTTTTATACTTGCATACAACAGAGCTAACAGATGTGCAACTCCCTGTAGGCTCTGAAAACTGGATGCCCACATTAAATGGAGAACTCAGCTGTTATTTAGTAGATCGACGGTACCAAAGAACATCTGTTCACTCAACAAGTAGAAGGCAGCGCTCCTTTGACTGTCTGAGCAAACCACAGGAACAAAAAGAGACTCACACAAGGACAAAATGAAAACCGGCTTTTTCTAATAGATAGTGCGGTCACTTAAATCCTTAGTTGATTAAAATTTCACAGGCAGAAATGGAATAAAGAACTCCCTTCATAGATTCACATCAGACCTGTATCTCAGTTTTGCTGTAATACAACTGAACTGAATCCAGATGTTTGTTTGTTTTTCCTGCGTGTAGGTGTTATCAGCAGCAGCAGCAGTGGGCGTGTCTGTGGCCTTCGGTGCTCCCATAGGAGGAGTCCTGTTCAGCCTGGAGGAGGTGACAACAATCATTTACTGACGACTTTCCAGCTGATTAACTTTAGTAACTTTTAGTATCCTTATTTTCCGTCTTATCAGCACCAGATAACAAAACTAATATGAATTGTTTTTTAATTTCTTGAACATGTGACTCTATGCTGAAAACCGTACAGCACTGGCACCTAACTGAGACATAATAAACCGTGAATAGATGTTTGCATTGATAGTTTGGGAAATAAATGTGTCAGCTTTACAATCCATCATTAACAAAACACCCTGTGGAGTTTTTTTGATGAGGATACTGGTACTTTTTCACCACCACAAAGGCTCAAAAATAAAAGGACTAAACACTAGATTGTTAATTTATTTGTGAGTGAAGTGACGCTCAATAGTATTATACAGTTGTGCTGAATGGATAATGTGATGAAAATGATTATTTTATTGCATTTTTGTCACCTCAGTGGCTGTTCAAAATAGTTTCACTTAACCAATACTCCTGTATTTTACACATATTCATGTAATAAACTACAATTCCTGTCTACAGTTTCACACATTTAACTCTCTAGCTCTTTGTAAATAGCCTTTTATGGCACTCTGCTGAGGTCTTGCTCCCGTTGTTGATATAATTATTATTCATGAGGCAGATATTCTGATTTGCTGTTTTATTTCATTATCATTCCTACACATTTATATTGGAAAGAAAACCAGGTTTCCCTTTACTAAGACAATAATCCTTTCCTTTTTTCTCTGTCTCTCCTTTTTCCTTCAGGTGAGTTATTACTTCCCTCTGAAGACCCTGTGGCGTTCGTTCTTCGCCGCCCTGGTAGCGGCGTTCACTCTGCGCTCCATCAACCCATTTGGAAACAGCCGCCTGGTGCTGTTCTACGTGGAGTTTCATGCCCCATGGCACCTGGTGGAGCTGGCCCCCTTCATCTTGCTGGGGATATTTGGAGGCCTCTGGGGGGCGCTCTTCATCAAGGCCAACATTGCCTGGTGCAGGAGACGTGAGTAGTGAAGTTGTGGTGAATGTGTGTGCCCTAATCAGATGCACATGTTTGTTTTTATTGATTTAAATAATCCCTATATCCTTTTTTAAGCCTATTAATCCGTTTCTGTCTCTCTAAAAGGTAAATCTACTCGTCTCGGTCACTACCCTGTCATCGAGGTGCTGGTGGTCGCAGCTTTGACCGCCGTGGTCGCGTACCCAAACAGCTACACCAGGATGAGCGGAGCCGAGCTCATCTCCGAGCTGTTCAACGACTGCTCTCTGCTCGACTCCTCTCAGCTCTGCGGCTACAAACAGGTCAGCTGTTTGTCATTTTTATTCCCACAACGTAAGCGAATATAGAGCTTTAGATTTACTGATTTAAAGTGGTGTCACATTATAGACAATTACTTCTGTTTTTGTTTCTCTGTCTGGCTCCCTGTGCCTGTCTTCAATTCCTTTTAATATTGCATTTTTGTCTCTTTCTCTCTTCTCTCTGTTTATTTTTCTACTGTACTCTCCATCCACGCACACCTTGCAGCCAGCCAACACATCAGAAACAGGTGTAGGTAACAGCCTGGCTGACCGGCCGGCAGGAGAAGGCCTGTACACCGCTCTGTGGCAGCTGGCCCTGGCCTTAGTCTTCAAGATGCTGATCACTGTGATTACCTTTGGCATGAAGGTTGGTCCAGACACACACACGCAGACAGAAACACAAACTTTAAAGTCACTGCTGTGCGTACTTGTTATGTACTGAATACTTACACCACTCTCCTTTCGTAGTAATGCACCGTTCTCTCTGTGAACTCTGTGTATCATAGCGTGTGAAAATGCCACAAGGACAGCTGTCTCTTAATATGTCTGGAACAAGATTTTCAACCAGCGTCATAGTTTAATTCACTGAAATTGCTCATCTAACCCATTTTGCAGTTGTGATGAAGTGTAATTGAACCCCTTTTTTTTTTTGCATGGTCTATATGCTGAGTCATGGCTCAATTACTCACTATCATGTGGCTCACTGGAGGATCAAGTTATTGGTTAAAAAAGAAAAGTAATGACTGTGGGATTTACTGGACATGTTGATTAAGAGAGATTGTTATCTACACAGAGTCAGTTTCACAAATACATTCATGCCTCTTAATCTCCAATACTCTGTGTCCTGTTTTCCAGTGACCTGATCACCTTGTGAAAGCAGCACTGGCTAATACTTCATCTCCATTTGTCCACCCAGGTGCCCTCTGGTCTCTTCATCCCCAGCATGGCAGTCGGAGCCATAGCTGGCAGACTGCTGGGTGTCGGCATGGAGCAGCTGGCCTACTACAACCACGACGGGTTAATCTTTAAAGGGTGGTGCTCGCCAGGAGCAGACTGCATCACTCCGGGGCTCTACGCTATGGTCGGAGCTGCCGCATGTTTAGGTGAGACGTGATGATGTGGCAGTAAAGCACTTGGGGTTGGTGCTTGATTTGTTTGAAAGACAGGCGCTGCACCATAAAGAAAACACAGTCTTGATCATGAGTGAGGGTCAAATGGAGCGTGAGCTCAACAGACAGATCTGTGTAGTACATTTTCATCGGACTGTCGAGGTGAAGATGGAGCTGAGCCTGAAGGTGAAGCTCTTGATTTAGTGACCCAAACAGCCAAAATGGAGTGTCTGGCCTCAACCTGAGATATCCTGAAGCAGCCTGGAATAGATAAAAGGGACCAGGTGGTTGTTTTGGCATCTGATCAGGATGTTTTGTGCATGCCTCGTCCCTATAGTGGTATTCTGAGCATGTACACCTGGAAACATGATTAAGATTGCTTGTTCAGTCTGACTTGGGAATGTCTCGGGATGCCCAGAAAGCAGCTGGATGTGGGTGGTGAGAAGGACGTCTGGACTACTCCACTACGTTTGCTTCCACTGCAACTCACACCCAGATGAGTGGAGTAAAATGGATGGACTGAGATTTCACAGTGGTTTTGAGCCCCTAAAGTCTTACCTTCTTAAATAAAAACTGTCTGTGTATTGTGAGAATATTTCATCTTGGTTCCAAAGCAAATTAACAAATGTCAAGCATTAAATAAAAATTAGGTTTCCGTTTACTTTTTTTCACTTGTTTTCAAAAAAGTTAGGTTTTTAGGACTCAAATACAGACAGAAATGACTTGATACGGTGCTCATTTGGACTATTTATTTATCATTGAATGTATCAGTTTGATCAGAAAATACTACCAGTCACAAGCCAGAAACTGGTCAACTTTAGCTGCGACTGGTGAGTTTGCTTCTCTACCAGCCTCTTAAGCAGGTAACCCTAGAAACTGAATAACAAAAGTGGCCGGTAGATGTTGATATAAGGGACAAAATGGCAATATTTACTCAGTAATCTTTGTTCTCCTGCTGAAAAACATGTGGATGTAATGAGTATTATACAACAATCGGCATCAGGGAACAATTTTGAGAGTGTATAATCATCTCCATTTTTGCATTTTTTTATTTTATTTTTTTTGAAGTACTGAGTAACTAACAAAAGAGATTCTTTTTTTAATCCTCCCAGAAAATGGATATATAAGACTCACAGTGAAACTCTTTCATGTCCAGTTGACTTGAGCTAGTTGTTTAGAGGAAAGAAGCCACAGAGGAGATCTGTGGCATCAAGTTAAAGTGCAGCCTTGGTTTTTCTGACCGCAACCAAGCAAGATGATTATAATTGGATTCAGAGTGGAGCCACTGACCTAAACAACAGCATTTCCATATAAAGAGCACAAACTTTCAGATAAAGAAATGTCAAAATAAAGAAAGTTTTTGTGGCACTAAATCTTGTTGCAGTCGTCTTGTCCGTCCAGACAAACTCTACTCTTTAGTTATAAATGGCAGCAGGATAACATAACTCTATTATATATTTACCCTTTGTGTGTTCGCACAGGAACTACATCCCTTCCAGCCCTATGCACTCTTATCATTCTGTAGTAATACTGGTGTTAATCTAAAGTTCAACAGAAATGACTTTGAGTCACCTGCTGAACTTGCTCGGGAGTATTTTAACATTTTTCGCCCTCTCCCGTCTCCCTCCAGGTGGAGTGACTCGTATGACGGTGTCGCTGGTAGTCATCATGTTTGAGCTGACTGGCGGTCTGGAGTACATCGTCCCCCTCATGGCTGCGACCATGACCAGCAAATGGGTGGCAGATGCTTTCGGAAGAGAGGGAATCTATGAGGTTAGGTTTCTGTTGGCGTGCTTCAAGTGTTATTTGGTTTGATGTATTTTTGTCATCGATAAATACGTACCCTACCATCCCTCAGCGCCCTTTCCAGCTGAAAACATACTCATGTAAAGGAGCTGTAATGTGCGTTTGACATTTACTCATGATTGTTCTGCAGGCTCACATCAGGCTGAATGGATACCCGTTCCTGGAGCCTAAAGAGGAGTTTGAGCACAGCAGCCTGGCCGTGGATGTGATGAGGCCCAGGAGGTCGGACCCCGCGCTGGCTGTGCTCACACAGGAGGGCATGACTGTGGGGGAGGTGGAGGTATGCACACACATACACACACACACACACACACACACGACAGCATACAGTAGATCATACCACACTGCAATGCAGAGCAGAAAAAAGCATATAAATACACAGTGGTATGAAAAGCACATGTGGTTATATTAAAGCAATACACGTGTAGATATAGAAACAGATAAATGCACATGTGAAAACAAACTAAAACGTGAATAGTGTTATAAATGACACCGGCAATTACTGTCTCTCAAGGTCTCCTGAAGGTCTCTCTTGTACTTTTTTGAAGGTTTGCATATATTGTAGTTTACACAGTAGATTGTGTTTTTTATTACATTATCACAACTTCTAAAACAGCCAAAACACACAAAAAAAAAAATAAAATAAAAAGAATCCATTTCTTTCCTAAGGACTTGTGGATTTGTAGATGTTGTACCATATTACATGTAAGATTTAACTGTTTTATTTGTCTCCAGACCTTGGTGGAAAGCACTCACTACAGCGGCTTCCCTGTGGTCGTCTCGCAGGAGTCCCAGAGGCTTGTGGGATTCGTGCTCAGAAGAGACCTGCTCATATCAATAGGTCAGAACTGTGTGTGTAAACATGGAAACATACCTGCTGTCCCCCACAGTAGGAAACAACATCAGCTGAAGGCTTAAAACACATCATATAATCTGGTGTATGAGTTGAAATGACACCTTTTTAATGTTTCGAAAACCTGCTACAAAACTACAATTTTGAAAATATTGCTAATGTTGTGACATCCTAACCACCACTCCTTTCAGACAACGCCCGAAAGCGCCTGGAGGGCATCGTCAGCGCTTCCCAGGTGGTCTTCACGGACCATGCTCCAGCTCAGGCTGCTGATGCTCCACCACCCCTCCGCCTCAGAGGCATCATGGACCTGAGCCCCTTCACGGTCACCGACCACACACCTATGGACATCACTGTGGATATCTTCAGGAAGCTGGGGCTGCGCCAGTGTCTGGTTACACATAACGGGTGAGAGATTTACTCCTAAAATGTGTTTTTGTCAGGGTAGAAAATCCTCTGAAAGAGCATTTGTGACATTTGCTGTCCCATAACATTAAGTATAAGAAGAGAAAGGAAGAAGGGATTAATAGATGGGAGGGAAGATGGACGAATACATAAACTGACCACACTCCCACGCCTGCAGATGTAAAAGTGAGATATCTTCAGGAAATTGTGCTTGTGGAGGGATGGAAGGAGTGACAGATGGATGTGTGGTAGAGCCTCGGGTCAGTCCGCTGTCAGGTCATGCATTAGGGGAAAAGCAAGGAGGCACAGGAGTTAGGGAGGAAGATATAGAGGGTTAATGGAGAGAGGGGCAGTGAGAGATGGTACAGAAAATCCTTCAGGTGTGCTTGCTGCCGCTGACCTCATTACCATAAACTTTATGGAGGATAGTTTTAGAGCCTCCTTTCAGACGTGGTATCTGCAACGTTGTTGGGTTCATCCATTCGTTGATATAATGGCTTTTGGGCTTTTTTTTGTAATGGAAAACATCCATGTTTACACCATGGAGATGTTACAGATGCAGCGGCAAAGCTTGCATGCTATTTGGCATCTGGCTTATGACACTAATGCAACACAGGAGGAAGAAGAGCAGTTCTCTAATTTTTGCGTTGTACCAATTTCATGCTAGTATGTTTATGTTTGTACCACGTTCAGCTCCACTAAGGCCAACATTTCACACACAGGACTGTTATCTGTCTTTGTGACGACAAAAGGACAATGTTGGTCTGGAGAATTACATTCAGACAGACCAGAACAGTAGATACTTCCACTGAGAATAAACTATCAGTGTGTCATTCATTTTTCCACTTAATTTCCTTTCGGTCTCTCATACACACACACACACACACACACACACACACAGACACACAGACTCCAGTTGTTTAGAAGGAAATCTGACATGTTCAAACACACAGCTCTCAGGGATTTGGGAGTGGAATTATGTATATTTTCACGAGTGTACAGAAATAGTATATTTTACCGACACTGTCAAACACAGGCTTATAGCAGCCTGCACACACATGTAACAATATAGCTTGTGGTTTCTCTTTGTCACTTTCTGTTCCTGACACACACACACACACACACACACACACACACACTGTATTCGTTTTCCAGCAGGAGTGAAAACCCTCAGCTGTGGCAGTTAGTTGTTGAGTTTTTAGTCTCGGTCTAAGTAGCGTTTGTAGCAGCCGTTGAGAATGGAGCCGTCATGGATGGATGTGTAGATGGAGCTGTTGCAGAACAGGGGTGAGAGAGGAGGTGAATACTGAGGCAAGAAAATAATAACAGAAGAAAACAAAAAAGAAGAGAAACTGACAGAAAAAGAAAATAAATGTTAGAGGAGAATACACAAACTTTAGCAGCTGAAATCGGAGAAATCGCACAACTCATCCCCACCAATTCAGACATCATGGATCCACTTTATTTACTCAAATTAAATTCTGTGGCTTGGATGGTTAAGTGTACTGCGTGCAGGTGGCACAATACAGACTTGCCAATAATCAAATTTGATCTTTTCTTTTTTTCTCCAGTATGTTTTTATTGTATATGTACTCAGTTTTTACTTACCTTGAATGAACGGTCAAAGTCGATGCCACAGAGGCCAAGATATCCTGACTTTTATTCCATACTATGGCTCAAGTTCCAAAAACACTGGAGCCTACACTTCCCATAATGCAACTCAATATCATCATTTATTCCACCCTTCCTGCCTGCTTTAATGCCTATCTCTATTGGACTCCAGCCCCTACAGTCAACTTTTTTTTAAAAATTTGTAGCGTCCAAGCCCAGGTTAACCCCCGATGACATCACTATGACATCATCAGGGTTGTTTATTCAGACTTGACCAAGCTCCCTACCCAGAGCCACAGAAGACATTGTATAGCAGTTTTGGCAGGCTGAGTAGTACTCCACATAACCTGTAAACTAATCTTGATGTGTTAAATCAGTGTGTGCCCTTCAAGTTGTTCAAACTGTTGCCTCTTCTGCCAGTTGGAGCTGAACTTTAAAGTTTCCCGGTGCAGCTTTAAAGTGTGTTTAGCCTCGAGGCCTGAAGTGTGCTCGTTAGACTGTAATTCAAACCAAATCTGGGGGGAGCCTCAGAAGTGCCCTTGAGTCTGGCTCTACATGTTTACTCCTCGGATATTTAGCTGCCGCTCTCCACCAGAACATCTTCTCTGAACGAGCAGTTTGCTCCCTGCCTTGCCCGTGGGCATTCTTGACATAGCACACGGCCGTTGAAAGGCCCCTGACAGGCTTGGTGACTTCTGCAGGACTCGCACATGTTTGCTTCAGATGTACCAGAGTGGATCCACGTGTGACATGAAAAGGGAACTTTTTTTTTTTTCTTTCTTTTTTTGAGGAATCACACGTTCTTTATAGAACAAGAGGAGGCACATAAAAGGGGGGTGGCTGAAGGGGAGGTTTGGGCTTCAGGCGAGAAGGATGAAGGAACTGAATATGGCTGAAGAAAGTTGTTGTCTGCTTGATCAGGCAGGGTTTGTGTTTTCACGCGAGGTTTTAGAGCCTGTGAATCACTCCTTGTCTGGGAATGAAGATTGATACTCTCCGAAAGAAAGACCTTGAGACGGTGTGAAGTCGTCCCGTGAGATGGATACTGTTAAATTCAAAACTCTGACTGGCAACAATGGTATTTTCCCAGACTATCTTTAGTTAGTATCTTTAGTTCAAGGTTGCCTCATTGGCAGGAAGTCATATCTGGTTGAGCTTAAAAACACTCATCGCCTGGGTTTGTTTCTTTTCTTTTGTCAGCTTCAATTTTGCTACAATTTATTTTGCAAAACAGGCTTGTTATAAGAGCTTTACTCAGAAATGGGGCGCAAAAAAAGCACAAAAACATCCTCTCAGCCTTGAAATTTCTGAAGAGTGTGTTTTGTTTTTTGTTTTTTTGGGTCTCATGTTTTTACTCCGTGTATTTGTTATGCCATTCACACTGGTCAAGCTCACATTTGCAGGCTTAAACGTATGAATGAATCAGTCCTGTCAGAGCATTTGTTTTTGTGCGATATAAGGGGACATCCGGGCGACTCATTGGGCCTTTCCTGAAGACTCTGTCCATTTTAGAGAAATACTCAAAAGCTGCTTGTTTCATTATTTTGTTTTTGTTAAAGAAAAAGGCTGGTGATATTCTATATTTTTGTTATTGCCAACATATCCTATGAAAAGACCAAAACCAACAATGTGTTAGTCCATCGCTCAATCCTTTCTGACGTCCTTACTCTTTCTGTGGCCCCAAGCCCATTGGTTCCTACTGGAGACGTAAATCTTTAAAAAATGGGTCAAGGATTTATATTTTCCTGTGGCTCAGGAGGTTATGCTAATCACAGAGTTTGCGGTTCGATCCCCACCTCCTCCTGTCCACATGTTGAAGTGTCCTTGGGCAACACCTCGCAGTGTGAATGGGTGAATGAGAGGCAAATTGTAAAGCTCTATAGAAAGGCAGCCATTTTATATTTTCAAATTTTAAAAAATGCTAAGTAATTTCCTAAATCAGCTGGACGCTGTAGTTTTAAGCAAACGTTTCTCTAACAGCAGTAATTTGTGTATTTGACAGGGACTATTTTTTGCTGCGGATAGTGAGTATTTACAGATGTGGGACGGTGTTTTGTTGGATTGACTCAAAATAAACTACAGTGGTCGTGTGCATGGTAATAATAAGTAACACCTCGCGCTTTAAATTCTTCTTTTAAAGCTTTTAACGTTCAGCAAAACGATGTAACATGTAATGGTACATAGTACAAACTGACTTCTGTAATGACATTTACACTGCGAAATCTATCTAAAGTTTGCTAACATTAGTCACCATAAGTTACTGGTCATACCAGACCAAGTAAGGCTGCAGCAGTAAATCCCCTGAGTGTGTCGAACTGAGAAAGGCTGCATTTTTAAGAGGAAGAATGTGTTATTTCATCCTTCAGAAGTTACATAGTCTCGCTTTAAGGCAGCACTACTAAGCTGTTCCTTCTGCCCACATCTTTTGTCTCGAAATGTGAACACTTTCTTGGAGTTTGTCATCCGCCCACAAACTTATTTCTCTCCGCGTCTGACCGCGTTGAACCATAAGCTGCCAACGCTGTCGATGTTTGGAAGTGGAATGAAATGTTCTGCGAGTGTTGCGCAATTAATGCACTGCACATCAAATACCAGTTGTCAGCTCCTGTTTGTCTTAATGCATGAACTCTGGAGGAACTCGATTTGACTTAATTTAACATCCCTTAGTTGTTGCTCTTGTTCCTAACTGTTCCTGAGTGTGAACGTATGTAGAACTTGAAGAAGTGTCGGCTGTAATTGGCTTCAGTGTGACGAGGGCCTTTGTGTTTTCCCTTCACTCTGTTTACTCCGTGTTCTCATGCTGCTCTGATCTCCCGCTGCATGCCACTTTCCCTCTGGGGCTGTAATAAAACTGAACTTGTGTCAAGACAAGAGGCCAGACCTCCATCCAGTGTGCGTGCCTCTGCTTTCTGTCACTTGTTTGACTTTCCATGATGCAGCAAACCAAGTATGATATGAAGTAATCTGCCTTTCCATGACTTTTGTGCTCTTTTCTCTGCGTGTCCTTAGGAGGCTGCTGGGAATCATCACTAAGAAAGACATACTGAAACACATGGCGCAGATAGCCAATCGAGACCCTGACTCCATCCTCTTCAACTGAACTCCTCCGTCCTCCCTCTTCGTCATCCTCCCATCCCTCCTCTGTAGAGCAGGGGACGAGAAAGACACCAGCATGTACGCTCAAACGAAATGCACCTTTACCTCTTCAACTTTTTAAAGGCTGTTCAGAGAAAGCCAAGTAAGTCGAGCTCCATTTGCACAGGCGACTAGAGAACAATGGATCTGTTTTTTGTTGTTGTTTTTTTTTTGTAAAATTGAGGCGTTTTTGGCTTTCTGAAAGAGAGTGCACCACTGGAAAAAAACAAACAAAAAAAAGCTCTCAGAAACTATGACTCGTCCTTAATGACACTGCTGGCCCCAATTTCCTGTTTGACCCAGAAGGATGTAGGATAGATTTTTCACATCAGCTCCTTTTGGCTTTTTCCATTGTCCTTTATTTTTTTTAATCTCAAATCTTTTCAAAAAAGTGAGAAATCTGTAACTCCAAGGAGTCAAAACTCATCCTCCTCCTCCATTGGCCATCGTGCTTCTCAGCTACACCTAAGAGAAAAACATTTAAAAGGAGGTGGGAACGTGATAATCCTCTGTTCTGGTTACTGACGAGAGGAGAGGAGGAGAAATAATGACATCAGGGGAGGATAAAGAGAGGTTTGGGGAGCTCCGTGCCTGCCCTCCGGCCGTCACAGCGAGCCCAGACAGAGCACTCTGAGCTGGGCTGATGGATGCTGCTCCACCTCCCCCCTTCCTCTTCCCTCCCTCCATCTGCGAGGTTTCCTGTAGCCCAGGGGCGAAGCGTACAGGAGTGTGAGAAGAGGATCTAATACACACACTTACACTCCATAAAGACTTCATGATAGCCTGGGAACTCTCCAGAAATGTCTTTTTGTCATATAGACTCTTGAGACTCCAGCCTGGGAACTATGCAGTGTTGTCTTGCCATACGGATCCTCCGACTGGCAACGTGAACAGTTATATTCTCATATAAAAATCATACACACATAATAATGACAATGCTGCAAAAACCATGTCATGCCTTATGGAACGGTGTAGGTGTTTCTGGGCTGCTGTGGAAGGGCTAAAAAATACAGAAAGAGAATCATGACGCATTCATTAATTTATGTAAATGTAAAAATTGTTTGTCCCACTAAATTATTTCTTTGACTTAAATGGGTGTTTTGTGTCTCGTTATTTCTTCGTTTTGGATCCTCATCCTGTGAATTCATGTCCGTTTCCATTTTTGAATTTAGTTCCAAGTTGAGAAAATATGTGCCGATTCTAACAAATCGATTACTGAATCTTTTATCTCTCTTGTTTTTTATTAACATTAGATAAATAGAAAATAGGTAATCTTGCGAGTTATATTTCTTTCTTTCTTTCTGGTATTTATACATTTGCTAAAAACCTAGGCCTCAGTAAGCAGATTTGATTCTGGATTCAGATTTGATTCAAAAAAAAAAAAAAATCAAACCCTAACCCACTACTGATATCTGAACAAACTTTATTCTGTCAGTTGTGTTTCCCTTGGCCACTGTTCACATGTTATATATTCAGAAACTGTAATATTAAGGTCAGAGACGGAGACAAAGTCCCTAATATTGCAAATCCAAATGAACCAGTTTCAGCTATAGAACCCTGGAGGTGGCGGGAATTCAGCGTCTTGCTCATGGACACTTTGGCAGCTCAGCTCCTGACCCATCCAGGTCCCTGCTGACCCTCCTTCATGAGCAGAATCATATTATTTAACACTTTCAAGGTTGAGCAGGTCAACTTGTCTGGGCCTTATTAGGCTTGCCACGGTAGTCTGTTTTACCGGTCTTTTCTTGTACGATGTTCTGTGCTTTACGAGTATATTAACCTCATGCTCCAACAGGGAGGCTGTTCATTTCTTTCAGGCCGGGACTCATAAAGTTCAGCCTTGGTTCCTCGTCTCTGTAGCCTTTATTTATCCACTGAATTTATTTTTATTTTTCATGCCGTTACACCTGGGAGCTGCTCTGTTCTGCTAGTAAAAACATTCCATGGATGCTGAAATTTGAGGACCTAACTTTTAACTATTGAGTCAAACTTTTGGAGACAAAAAGGTCATGTGTCCTGGCACGAGCACATGGTAAAAATACTGTATGTTCATTTAAGTCCTTTAGGTTTTACGGCCCATAATTGTACTGTTTTTATTCACTTTCACTGCTCTAATCAACATTGATTCAGGCAGCTGTTTTCAAAGTTAGCGACTATTTAGCAGCTAAAGAGCCAGACAGAGCTAAAAGGAGAGTGAATACTGGACTTGCCTTCATCAAATAATGAACGCTTATGTTGCTAGGTGTCTGCTGGATGTGTCAGTAGCCAAGCGTTTGCTAACAAGTTCGCTCTATCAACTTTATAAGTGTTGTGCTGCCAGCTTGTTTCTCCTGCACCCGAGTGGCCAATATTCACTTATGGCTCGGTTAAGATACCTTAATTGTCAGCACTGTGCTGCTGCAGGGATGTAAATTAATACATAAACAACCCAAACTTAACAGAAAGATTAAATGTCTGGCCAATATAATCTTTTATATTATAGTATTTTAACAGAACAGGCTTTTTATCATATAAAATATGTTTTTCCTTTGGTTTGTTTATTGCAGCAAATTGATTGATTCTATTTGATGATTTATTAATGCAGTCGGATCCATCTGGCAGCTTGTCACCAGGATGATGCAGCACTTCAAAGAGGATTTAATCTCCGAAACAAGCCTGACTGATACAATCTGACTGCAGGAAATCCAGTGTAACTTCATCAGTCAGTCCTTTCTCAGTTGTGTCCTGCCTGACTCTGTTGCTGCACTGTGTGGGCCAGCATTTTGTTATGTCTTTATTAATACATCTGTTTTCAGTTGACATGCGTTGCGAGACAAACCCCACTGTATGACTTAATCTCAGCCTTCATTGTGATTTATAACAGTAAAGTGCTGCCAGAGAAATAACCTTTCAAAGTTGTGTTGATTCGTTCCAGATAATTGGCCCAATGGTCGCTTATGATTAGATTCACTTTGCTCCAAACCAGAGTAAATAATAGTCACATGCAGGTAATCACTCAGGAGAAAACACTCAGCTAATTACCATAAAATCATTTGTGAACATGATTTGATGTAATAACTCTGAACGCAGTAATTACGTCATGGCTTTGATGCAAGAACCTTTTTTCTACTAAACCACAGACTTTGACCAGAAAATTCTTCCCCTTACCTGATAATCTATTACATTCTTAAGGGTTTCTGTTCCAACAGAGGCCTACAATACACAAACTGGATAGGCTGAATCATGGTTTTATGGCGCCCTGTATAAGCTGGGTTAGATATTAGCCCCATGTGACCCTGCAAAGGATACGCAGATAATGGATGGATGTACGATTGTATGGCTTCAGCTGGCAATGGAGAGTAGGAAAACTAGTTTGCTCTCCTGCATCATCAGGTCTGTTAAGAAATCGCAGTCAGTTTTGAGGAAATCAGTCTTGATAAATAGTTCCCAACTTGGAGGTTGGGATGCCCCCAAAGTAAAACAAGATAAACCTGAAGGGTCAGAAAAAGAAAATAAAAATACTTTCTTTAACTTTGCTATATATCTGTTCTCTGCTGGATAGATTTACCTTTTCAAGCCTCTAAGAAGCACTCAAACGAAAGCTTCTGAGAAGCTAAAGTCGCTCTTTATATGCAGTCGGGGTCACCAGTAAACATTTCGCTTTTAAGGGGTCACACGCCAAAAAGGCTGGATTACTGCGCAGGCCCATCATCCCCAAGGGGTCAAGGGGCCCCTAATCCAGAGCTTGTTTGAAGTTACTGTTGCAGCATTGAAGTTTGTTGTTGGCTCAGTCAAAATGAGGGACTTGTTGATCAAATGTTTTGCTCCTGATCTCAATCCTCTAATAGGGTATCTAGTCTGATATGATATTTATTTTTATGATATACTTAGCAGCGTGGCTCAAGGGATGGCAATATCTGTCTGTCGGCCCGCCACTTTGGTCCAGACTAAAATATCTTGGTACAAACATTCATGCCTCCCCATCAGGATGAACTGTAATAACTTTGTTGATCCCTTAACTTTCATCTAGCGCTATCATCAGGTCAAAATTTTACTTTGTCCAATGCTTTGGTTTGTCACAAAATACCCTGCAAAACCAATTACTAATGTTTAGCGCTAGTTAGCAAATGTTAGCATGCTAACACACTAAACTGGGACGGTGAACATGGTAAATATTATCCCTGCTAAATCTCTGCACAGGACGTACTTAGGCTACAGTAAGTCAACATTAAATTTGGTAAAGACATAAATGTTTGACAGCAGAAAACGTAAAGTAGCTCTGTATAGTACTGTCTCCTAATTTCTATATTTAGTAGAGGAGCATCAATGTGCAAGAGGGATCCTTGTAGCCTTTTACATGTCTGTGTCCAGGCGCCCGTTGTGTCATTATCTGTACATGCTGGGGGTCCACTGCTCTAGATGACCCCTGTGTGTGTGTGTGTGTGTGTGTGTCACTCTTTACTCACCGTCTCCAACAGCGAGTCAGCGCTCGTCTCTAGCCACTTAATCTCTGTGAGAAGGAGTTCAGAGCAGCGAAGATGCGAGAGGAAGTGTGCGTTAACACGTGTGTGGGTGGTTGGCATGTCTGTGTGTCACTGAATTTAACTTTTCCGTGCACGTGTGGCTGGACTCATGTGAGAATGGGTAAACTGTGTGTGTGTGTGTGTGTGTGTGTGTGTGTGTGTGTGTGTATTAGGGAATGTGAGTGTATTGTAGCTTGCGAGTATTGACTCAGTGTATTCTTGAGCTCAGTTCCTGTTGCTGAGACTTCACATGGAGCTCGAGTTACTGACCTGCTGGTGGCTTTTGGATTCTCACACCTCAAGCGCACACACACACACACATACACACAGGTTGTACTTCCTCATACTGTGCTTGTCTTAATTTTCACCTTTTTATAACTTGTTTTGATTTCCTGTTTCTTTCTGGCGAGTTTTTAACTCTTATGTTCCTCGCTCATTATTCTCTTAAAATATGTTGCCTTACCTCATTTGCTTCTCTCTCATATCAGTCATCCCGTTCCCAGGCCTGCCATTGTCTCGGTGCGCATTACAAAGCAGCGAAAACATTTCAGTGTGGTAATAGGCCAGTTCAGGGTGTCATCCTACACCCCAAAGTGTCAAATCTCTTCTCTTCTCTTCGTCAGGGAGCAAGAAAGCATGCAAAGAGATGACGTGGGTGCATTTTCCCGGGGGCTGGACAGAGCGAGCAAAATATTTAGGTGCAAGCACTTTCTGTGTAGCTGTGTATGAGTGTGTTTCAAGGAATGCAATCCAATCCCCGCTCCACAGTGTTGCGTCTCTGCCCTCTTGGCCTCACCTGAGGTTATAAGGCGAAGGTTCCCACAGCTTTCAGCCGCATCTCGCTGTCTCTGCCGCTGCTCAAGTAACACAGAGTAATCACACTGATGTGTCACTACCAAACCATGCTAGAAATGATTTCTAGTGGCTTTCTTAGCCTAAAAACAAACATAACATTGACATATTATCACCTTGTACAGTTGAGCTGCTGAATGTGTTAGCATACAATTTGCTGCAGACACGGAGCAACAGTAGCCTTCATTTGAAGCCACACAATGAATCTAAGTCCCATATTTTAGCCCTGTATTGATCTTAACCAACTCCTGATATTAAATATTTTATTGTCTGGCAGCTAAATGTTCCACAATGTTCGCCAGCTAGTCGCTAACTTTGGTGCTAGAGAGACAGCGTACAGGGGGCTAATCAGGGCTTTTTTGCAGACGACAACGACGACACTGATGAGAGCAGTGAGAGGGAACCAAAACAGTAAAGTTGTGGGCCGTAAAACCAAAACAACAAGCTCAAAGACACTAAAACCCTCAGTAGAGCACAGGGGAACTGCAGAGTCGGTTGCTAATTCTCTGAGGGTTTGTCACTACAAGCAACCCATTTCACATTACATGTCGTCATGTTATCCATTGTAAAATATTGATTAGTGCAGCTTTAAGATCTGTTGACAAGTAATGGCACTTAGAGACTCAAAAGACTGGACCTGCTAAATTTTAAACAAGGAATTAATCTCTCCCAGTAGGCCCACACCTAACTGGTAATCAAATAGTTTGAACCCTTCCCGAACTCAGTGTGTCTGGGGAGGTCAAGAAAGGGTGTCAAACTATTTATGCTTTAGGTATCTGAAGCTTTTAGGATTGCAAAAAACACAGGGTGCACCCCAGAATTATGAGCCAATTTGATAATATTTTAAACAAGTCACACAGCATGGAGCTCCAGCACAATTTACAACTTTAACCCCCAAGTGGTGCTGGCAACTAATGAAAACCATAAAATTGTATTATTTCTCTGATATTTTGCACTAAATTAGTTTCTTCTAGTGATGTACTGCAGGGTTTTCAGCCGTTTGGGCCTCTGCTGGTAGTTAATCAAAAGAAACAACCTGAAAAAGGGAAAGTCATTCCTTGGTTGAACTGTGAATGCAGCCTCTGATGGGGTGACACGAGAAGCACTGCTCCTCTTTATGAGCTCGCATGGCAACGGGGTTGAGAACCGCTGATCAAAATTCGAAATTTAAAGAGGTGATAAGAGTGTGATTGAATCCAGAGAAAGTGGGAAATGGAAAGAAAACTTGTATAGGGCCAACACATACTCTGGAAGTAATCTAAAATATACCAGTGCCACATGAATTTATATTCTCTCTGGTGGTTTTGGTTCAGCCCCAGAAACGTCACGTGTTGGGCTCCTGACTGTCTCCTTGGATCGACACATCCTTTCCTGTGACGACCATCACTGAACTCCACAACACACCGAAACAATATATCTATGGTTGCAATCATATTGGTCTTCAACCAACATGTTGTTTTACTGCTGAACAGTTATGTTGTAATTTTCCTCCATGGACACTGGAAACTAGCTTGAGGTCATGGAGAGCAACGGAGCCAATTTATGTCCCCAAGCTGCAATATAATCCTTTTTCTGCACTTTTTGTAACTTCACGGAGCACATGCCGGGACATTTAACACACTTAACCTCGTCCATTATTTCACAGAAGCTTTCATCTTACACCCACGTGGATTTATATGGTTTTAAGTGTTCTTCAAGCATTAGCCAAACCCATTTAAAGAGGGAATGTTAGCCTTTATTTAGTGGCCAGTCATGTTGTCCAACACCAAATGGAGGGTTATTTGTACATTTGGTTTATTATTGTTTAATTCAGGTTTTCTGTAAACTGGGTAACCCTAATACCTTTGTAAGCTATCACCAGTAATAATAATGTACATTTTGTATTATTAATCTGAATCTGCAAAGTAACTAGAAACTAAAGTTACTAAATACATGAAGTGGAGTAAAAAGTGCAATATTTCCCTCTGAAATGTAGTGGAGTAGAAGGAAAAGCTAACAGAAAATGGAAACAATCACATAAAGTACAAGTATTTCAAAATTGTACAGTAGTACAGTACTTTAGTAAATGTACTTAGTTACTTTCCACCACTGCTGGTAACCAATTAACTTAATTCAAAGCACCAATATGCAGTTGCTGCTCAATCAAGTGCACTGACTGGCATCAACTGCCGCTTCACTGGTAAGCTAGCGTTAGCTTAAAAACGTTAGCTTAACATGCTAACGCTACTGCGGCTCAAAACTGCTTTTAGCCAGTAGGTAGCCACTAGCTAACTGCTAGCTAAAAGAGTAATTTAATCTTTTATGATGTGATGTATGGCAAATGTCATGCCTATAAGGACATTGTATTTGGCAAGTCTGGTAACCAATTAACGTTGATTTTAAGCACCTATACGCATACTATGACAGTAGAGACTTGTTAACCAAGCTAAGCTAGCGTTAGCTTGTTGCTAACGCCACTGCAGCTCAAAACTGTTAGTGTAATGTAGCTAACGGTAGCCACTAGCTAACTGCCAGCTAAAAGAGCACTACCTTGCATATGTTTGTATTGTTGTGGGGATAATTTAATCAGTTATGAAAGTGCAATGTCAGCAAATAAAACTTTATTTTGAAGCTGTTATTTTGAACAGAATTTGCAAGGCTGCCCAGGGAAGTTGAACTGAGCAAAGCAAGGCTAGGTTGAACATTTTAAAGGTGTTTTTAAGGTGATAGCATGTGTACTATTTGCCCCTTTCCCACACCAAGGATTGGTAAAAATGAGCGGACACTGTCTGTTGACTGCAGCCAAACACACATGGACCAAGAGAGCCAAGATTGCGGAGATTCCTGGTATGTAAATTATATGTGTTTTCACTATTTTATTCTGTTATTACAAATCAGAGGAGGCAGATTTACACAATAGAACGATTAAGGGTGCTGGGCTGCTTATTCGTGTTATAATACCCTTTCCCTGAAGGTTTGACCAGGATATAAGCCAAATATAAAACAGATTACACACTGTGACTAGAAAAATAGAAACATCTGTACAGCGTAATGCAGTCCAGTGCAAAGACAACTGCAATCATTTATACTTTTACAAAACTTAACCTATACATTTTTTGTTGAGAGGTGTTGAATCAGTTTTATGGTAATGTTTGTATTAGCTTGTATGTGTTATAAAAAGTAAATTTACTATGCATTCACATTCAGTGCTATAAAAAACTTAATGGACTGCATGTTTAAAGTGCACACTTTCTTAAGAGTGACAGTCACCATTGCAGGGGTGGCTTTAAATTAAGCTCCTATGTGAGAACTACTGTTTTCTGCTAATTAAAACAAAATTTTTCATCAGCCCCTTTTTCTGAGCAAGAAACTGGCTTGTTGGTCTTTATATTTTTATGGTGTAATGCGTATTCACCTATAAAACGTAATTGGAGCTGGTTGTTTGGATTTCTAGGTAAAAACATTACAGTTAATAATTCATATTTCCTTTTAAAGGCCCTGCACACCCAGCAAGGTGTTTTCAGTTACTCTGGCTGATTAGATCTCTACTCGGGTTATGTAAGGTCTGCCAGACTCCGTGTGCCAATAAGAACAATAAGATCCTGCTGTTAGAGAGTCCTGAGAAGAGGTCTAATCTGCCACAATAATTAAAATCACCTGTGTGGGTTTACTGTTTGTGTGCAGGGAATTTTGAAGTTGAAGGTTTGTGTTCGTAACATATTTTTCCTACTTAAATTGGATAGCTGTACATGTAGTTATTTTATACATAGTATTATATGGTACACACACAGAGCTAGTTGTGTAATGAGACTTTTTACAATAGTATTACAGTGGCATGGTAATTTGGCAACTATTGTGATAGTAAAGTACCATTGTTCTGGTAAAATTTACTATTATGGTGCTGCCATTTCTTTATAGTCCTTTCTTATGGTCAAATGCAAGTTCATTGTTTTTTTTAAATTTTATTTTATTTACTCGTCCCACTGCGAAAATGTCTTAAAATCACATTTATCAATAGTTCCATCAAAACATCTCTGCTGGCATCTTGAACGTTCCTCAGAATTGTTTAACAGTAACAATCATTATTTTATTCTACCTTAATCTTAATATTGGCCAACTCACTACTCTACTCCGATTACAACTGTATCGCCTATTTGCATCTTAGTCCAAACACTGTTTAACCGTTTTGAACGCACCCTGGAAATACAGTTACAAAAACAACCAGTGGACGTTGTTTGTAGCAGAATCGGTCACGCCTGTCGCTCAGTGAATGAACAGTGGCGCTATGACTGATCCAGTCCACTGCAGCAGCATGTTTTCCACATCCATTATATTTTTTAAACACACCCCACGTAATACTATAATAAGTGTCCATCAAAGTATTGACAAGAATTTTAATCAAACCTGATTTGTTCCAGTATGGTTGAAAGTCTACACTGTAGCAGGTTTTCTGTGTTTTACATATTTTTCATATTTTTGTCTCAGTTTTCTCAAACTTGCCATAATGTGGCCCAGATTGCTATCGCAGTAACCTCCAGTCAAGTTTATTTTCATACCCAACGCCATGCTACAGAGATTTTACATGCACCCCACATATTGATCCCATTCCCGGTCTGGACGTTATTTAGCCTTTCCAAAACACTCACAACATGTGTGTTTTAGTAACCTGAAGTCCAGTTGATATTTGACGGAGGATTATTATACTTGACATTGATTTATAGAGCCCGTGTGGTTGGTTAACTACAGTCCTGTGCGGTCATACGTATGTTGGCTCTTGTCTGGCTTCTTTATATAAAATATTGATGAAATCAGCTTTAAAATATCTGATAATGATACACCGGCCAACTTAAATTTAAACATTTTTAATGAGAAGATCCCTGAAATTTGTTTTTTTAAATTATTTTGACCTTGACGTGCACTGAGTGGGACATTTTACAGTCTTAAAAATAAACTTTCTGCACCCAACGTTTGGCACATTTCACTGCGTATTAAAAAATGGTCAACGTTGTTTTCCAAATTTCTGTACTGCCATTTCTTGTTGCCTATTGGCCGACATATACGCTGATATGGAATTACCAGGATAAGATAACATAGTTTTGATTTATTAGAGTAGCTTTTCTTCTCGTACCACTTCGTTTATCCTTCTCTGCTGCTTGCTCATACTTCTTTGTCCTGATAATGTTCTTTTGAATAGTTTCTCTCTCACCCTGATAACATGAATCAACTCCTACAGTTTTCCTTTGACTAGAAATGATCCTGTTAACGGCAGTAGACGTTTTTCTAAGGGAATATTTTGTTTCTCTTCCCAGTCAGTGAATGATAGGATCCCTTCAGTCCATTCACCACACTGTCTCCATCATAGTTTGTTCTCATCTTTAATTTGGTGAGGTTGGTTGCCTCTGGTGACATTTCTTTTCTAGGACAGACCTCTTCCTCTGCCTGTGTGAAAAAGCAGTGACTCTGAGCCACACGGCTTTTCATTTTCTCATTCTCCACAGGTTGTTTCCTTCAGCTTCCTGCGACAAACCCTTTGTGTGCCCAGCTTTAAAGACCTTATCAAAGGCTTAATACTGTTTGTTGCTCTACTGCAGGAGTAACTGCATTGTTTAGGTGCCCTGTAAGGTATTCTGGTAGCACCACTCCCACTGATTCTGAAATTCCCATTTCCAATGGCCGGTAGTCGGGGCAGCAGGGTTGAAACGGTGGTATTGTTCTCCTAAAAAAGTGTGTGTGTGTCAGGTTGAGCGCTGGCCCCACTTAGTCTCTTCAGGATGTTTTGCGTTTTCCGTGTGTGTGTGTGTGCTCTGCAGCTCTATAAAACTAATTTCCTGGCTGGCTCTTAGGAAAACAGAGAGAATGTTGGGTAATAATAGGAGACGTGGAGCGAACGGCAGCACTGTTGATATGAAGGGTGTGTGGCAGCGCTGTGATGGATGTTGGTGTGTGTGTGTGTGTGTGTGAGAAAAGGGGAGACGGAGGGAAAGCGGGTGCAGTATGAAGAGAATGCTGATATGGAGATAACTGCTGTATGTAGGTGACTGAGTGTGTATGTGTGTGTGTGTGTGTGTCAGGAAGGGAAGGGTGGTTCTGTATTGGGTTAAAAAAACCAATACATCTTTTGTTAACACTCCTATGAAAACACAGTGGGTCAGAGAAAAGTAGATAAAGCGTTAAGTATGAGCAGTGGCCTCCATTAATCAAAATGTCAGTGCTAGACAAAACTCTTTTGTTACGCTGTAGCAGTGAGTTTAAATACAGTTGCATGCAGTGTTTGTAGAGGTGATGGTTGTGCTTGATTTTATTTTTACTTGCATCTAAAAATGAATGTGGTAATGATGTTAAAAAGACAGTAAAAGCTGAATCATAATTCTTTAAGATGTTGTGGAACTTTTTGTGTATCCTGCCACATCTGTCGTGCACCTAGTGGTAGTGTGTCTTCTCCTACATATTTTCAGTGCTAGCAGTGAAATATGAGCAGGTTACACGAAGGCTACGTTCAGGGCTCAGTCGCACCCGCATCTGTAACAGTGAAACTTGGACCGTAATCATTTCTTCACAGTGGAATTCACTCGCAGGGGTTCAGTTAATTTGCGCTGAGATTTTGTGTGGAGTTCAACTTTGGTGGGCTTTTCCCCGTCGACCTTTTGCAAACTAATTACTATTGAACTGGCAAATTCAAAGTGGCTCTCATATAAACTGTCGTAACATCAAATTTTACATATACAATTGAGTTTAGGGCTGGTATGGCGATATATCGAATTAATTCTATTAATTGAAATGTTTGCTTTTGCACAATGTGTAAATTAAGTTATTACAACATGCACAAAAAAGGTTACTTTCAGTCAAAAAGTAACATAGATAGCTGTCTACATTAACTGTCTTGAGCCACAGTTAAAATTGTCCCTAAGCTTGAAAGAGAATGAAACTAGCCACAATCAGAAAACAGCAGCCACTTTCTGTCGTGTCCGGGTATTTATTCTTTTCAGTAGTATGTAGTAGACATATTAGCAGGTTTTGATCTAGCGAAGACATTTTTGATGCAAACCTCCTCCTTGCTGCACTTGTCACGCTCCTTGACATAGTGATTATATAATTACGTATTAAATAATACTTATTAGGTATATAATAAAGGTCCAGCAGTGCCTGATAATCCAAAACGCATCAAACTACTGTAGATTCAGCGGGTGAAACGCCATGCTGAACTATAAACCAATCACTAAACTGTAATGACTGTAACACCTCGACAGGGAAGCATAATTCCCCCTTCTTGTTTCATTTATATCAGCAGTCACTTTTTCAAAATTGTATCAAATCAAATATGCGAATACAGTAATAGATAATAGCGTTTGACAGTGGCTGTGTAAAATGCATTCATATGCCAGGTACATGTTTTCCTCACACATGCTTTCCTTGTTAGTCTTGGAGTTCGACGTTATCATGGATGGATCTACACGCTGTCCATTCAGCACAGAGGACACACACATGCACATAGTATGCTTAAATTACACACATTCTTATCCCCTCTGCTGGGCAATGAAACTGAACATTCCTCAAATTTATGAAGACACACACACACACACACACACACTTGCATACACTGTCCCTTTGTCCACCAAATCACGAGGGAATTTGCACGACTTGTACAGCATGTTTATGAACCTTATTTATTTGTCATTCACTTTCTTCATCCTGGTACTGTTTGCGTTGCATCCATTTAGTTATTTTATGTCAGAAGTTGCTGTAGTTGTTTTGTCTTTTTCATGTGGCGTTCACTTGAGTCTTTTTGTCTGCAAGTGGTCTAAGAGCTGCTAAATTAAGCCGGAGCTGAATGTGACTCTACGTATAGGAGGAAAACGGACAGTTTCATCATCAGCCTGCCAGCGTTTTCTCTGAAACATCCATCATTTTAATGGCCTCATCTGACTTGTTTTAAACCTGTGAAATGTCTGAATTCCAGTGCATGGATGGGTCATATAAACACATGATGTATTGGCAACAGGTGTAACCGAGGCTAAGCGCCTTATATCTTTAGCCATCACTTTAATGTAGAGTATGTGTGCATCCAATGAAAACCATATTTCACAAAGGAAAAAGCAGTTTAAGTTGTATTTTTTTCCTATACTCTCTTTTCATTACAAAATAGTTTCTTTTGGCCTTATCCTCACAGTTTGTAATTTGTTTTTCTTGATTTATTTGTGTTATAGTGTTTTTATGAAATCCCAATTGATTCGAAAACAAAATCAAATTAATCCAAAGTTTATAGACTGAAATACCGTAGTTAATGTTATTTCAATGGCTAATTGTATATCTGGCCAAGGGACAACAGTTGAGAATATTTGACCTGACTTTGACAGCACTTGTAGATCAATGGCACTTTGTTTTGGCATTGAAAACACTGATTGCTGTAAAGATAACTCTACATTTGAAGGGAAACATTTCTAAAATATAAGGCCATGACCACTGCCACATTAGTGACTGAATTTGTAAACCCAAAGAGCAATAGCACTGTATTTTCTGTGTTCACAAATCACATATATTTATCTGACAGCAGCAGAAAACATATCATTTTAAAGTTCTACTACATTAGTGATCAAAGTTTGTCAAAGCCTAAAAGAATGATGCACCTTGGCACTGTAATCTGGTATTTAAGATTAACACTGGTTAGTTCTATAAATAAAACTCCATTAGGCAATATGTTTATATAAAATAATTCTTTGTAGTCCTGCTGATCCCACTGAGAATCAACAGTCTCTTGTGCGGCTCATGTGCAGTTTTCATTCAATTTCAGATCATTGTTTTGGTATTGTGGTCCGTCTTGTTCCTCCTGATCTCACAGTACTGGCTCAATAGCAGCAAGATTTTGGTAGTATGATACCTTTTGTTGCTGCTGCCTTAACCCATTCTTATAGTGCTTTTGTAAATTGCTACTGGGACCCTGTCAGGCGTGTACAACCTCAGTCCGCGGGAGAGACCACTTGAAGAAATACATCATGGTGGGTCTCAGCACTGGTGGCCCCCTTTTGCCTTTAGTTACTTTTAATTTATGAGGTTATTTGTAATGGAGACTCAGGATGTTGTCCTTGGCCCCCTCTGTAGAGGTCCTCAGCATCGTGGACTTTGTGGAGGTCAAAGGGCATCTCCGGTGTGCCCTGCATGGCATCCAGTCTCTTGGTGGGATTAGTTACCATAACTTAGCATCAGGAGGATAAAAAGTAAGAGCTCCAGTATGACTGAGCAGGACTGCTAGTTTTGAATTCTGGATTAATTCACGACAACATGTGCTCTGATCTGGATACCAAAAGCATGATTGTGCAGCCTTCATAAGTCTTGATTTGTGAGGAGATTGCGGCTTTATTGGGTGAGTGAGATTAGTGGCAAAACACTTGCAGATGCTTTCGGTTTTGATGCGTTGCCAAGGCGCTTCATTCACACCCAGAACGACACTGATGTGGTTAAGACCCCTAGACGTGTGTTCGTAGCATCGGCCCAGAGAAACCGCTGGTTTCATCTTTCTCCAACATAATGCAGAATCTGATACATAGAAACCTGAGTATTGAGTTTGACAGGCAGATGTGTCTGAACAGTTTAGCCCACAGCTAACTCCATGACAATACTTCCTGTTTATATCACCCAAAGCAGGATGGGAACTGTAGTACTAAAACTCAGTTGAAAATAAAAATAAAAATGGTAGGAGTAATAAAAGCCATTTTTTTACACTCTCAATACATATTTTAATAATAGGCATATTGAAGAATGTCCCATTAGCATTGTTCTTATATCTCTGGAACGCTGATACTCTCCTCTGTCCATTAATATTCAGATATCTGCTGTATGTTGAAAGTCTATGGTCATATAGACAATAACCCAAACAATTCCAATTTGCATAGAACTGTTTTTTTCTTCATAAAAACTGCCCTTCAGCATGCTTAGTACCACTGACATACCAACTGATGCTATTTCTGTGTGGCCTAACATGTCCTTAAGTTACCCGTATATACTATGCCTAACTAAGACATGACTATTTTATGAGCCTGTAAATAAAGGGAGTAAAAACAGAGAAGAAACAACCCAGGGTTCAAAGGTTTAGGACCTATTTGTTGGGGAAATTTATGATGTTATGTTAATGATGAATTACCAACTAACCTTTTGGCAGCTAGGTGAAGTGGAATAAAGCCAAGTGTGAAATTCACTACACATTTCATAGACATTATCTGCTTCCAAAGCCATTACAAATAAATAAAACAAATGGGCAGATGTGTTTGCATGCATCTAATCCAACTGTTATCTTGTAAGATTTTACTTATTTGTTCTTTAATTTGATTTAGCTTCCTCTTCATTGGTCTCCATGTTGAGGTGCAGCAGTAAAACAAATCATTGCTTTATTAATTTCCCTCCTGCAGGATGAAAATGGTCAAATCCAGACAAAAGCCAAATTTATGGCTGCAGTTACTGAGAGCTCAGTTTGCACAATATCGGTATTATCCGGAGACCTCGCGTTGTAACAAAATTATGGTAGGCAATTTGTGCTGGAATTTTTATTTGACAAATTACAGACATGGTAGATTTACACGAGGTCAAAATTACTGACAGTCTCTGCAATTATCACAAATTACTGGATGTCCCCAGATAATAAGGTTTATGCAGGAATGTGGCACAAGACACAGACCAAAGGTGAGCTTCAGTTCTGGATTAACCTTTTAACCAGGCAAATTGATTAAGAGCACGTTTGTTATTTTAATGGCTTGGGGGAGGTATAGTATAGTAGGTATAGTAACACACATAACGCACACGTGCTGGTGTGTGATTATGGTGCCAAAATCTAAGTCGAGACAGCGTCTGAAATTGATTACAGCTGCCTGGATCAGTTTGGGAAGATCCCAAATGAATATATTTTAATATGGAATGGGCTGCACATTATAGCTATAATAAAAAATGACAATAAATAGCGACATTTAGCATTTTATAGCCTCTTAGCAGTAGAGAAAGCCCAATATTAAAAGTTTAACTTGCTAAAAGACATCCCAAGCTAATAAAACAGAAACATCAGTGTTTTTAAATCTGGTTCAGTAATGACTTAATCGCCTGCTAGTCAATTTAACCTCTAATGCAAGTGACATATCTTCTTTTAGGTTTAATTCAGGCAAAAATAAATGACTCGACATTGACATCCCCGTTTGACAATAGGCACTTTATTTGATCACAAAATACCACATAGGAGCATTATTTTAAAAAGGCGCTAGGCAATCAACAGAAGAACTTTACACGTACATTCCTCAAGTGGTGTCAAATTAGGTTTTTAAGAAAAGGAAAAGATTTGTATTGAACAATATCTACATTCATAGACAGGAAAATAAAAATGTACAAAGATCCGGGAAAATATAATCCAGGTAAACGATATAACAGCTGCATTGCAAGTCTACATATGGCGAGAAAATAAATTAAGTGTGAATTATGAGGTGGAGTAAGGTCGAGACAGTTGGCCTGCAAGCAGAAGGTTGTTTCTTCAAATCCCAAAATCGAACTAAGTAGTAGTACACACTCTAAAGGTTTAATTACAAGTGGAGCCGCTCAGTCTCCAATGATACAAAACTGTGTAAAGCAGCAGTAAATAAGGTCTTGGTGTGCATCTCTGTGTCTGTGGCATGTGTTTCTACTTCAATGTGAATTGTATACGAGTTATTGTATTTCTCTTTATATGAGCTCACAATTGCAGGCCTCTAAAGTGTGGACAATTAGCCTGTCCTCACCTCTTCAAGGGGTACATGTATGCTTTAAGGTTAGAGTTGTTGCAAAACAGAACCAATTATGTTTTTCTCAAACCTATTCTGAAATAGAAAGTTCTGGAGGGCTGAAGGTCTGGATTGCATTTACCCTCTCCAGTTGCCACATTTGATAGGTTTGCCAAATGTGATTATACTGCCGCAAACATTGTTTTTCATTGCGTCATGCTCGGACAAAAACTGGCAACAGGAACACATTATAGTCACTGGAACCATGTCGGTAATCTGGTCCTGATGAGTTGATCCACCTCAATGCCAGCAACATGATGTCACAGCATATTTGCTATGGTCCAAGCGTGTTAATCACCACCAACAGTTGGGGTTGGATTTCAAAACTCACTAGCCACTTTAGCTATTTAACGACCATAAGTTTTATAAGCCACAGATGTTTCTTGGAGCTGGTGTGGAAGCAGAAATAATGTCATCGGTTCACTTGCACCTGGAGGAGCCACTTTTGTAGAAAGAAAATTAGCTAATGGGCTAATAAGCAGGAACCGTGATTAAATCATAAATAGGCTAGTTAGCTTATCCTGCTTTCTCTGACACATCTTTTTCCAATGAGATTTAATCAAACAATGACATTATTTCTGCCTCAAATGTGTGTAGCCCACACTGCGCAGCTAACACTGCAATCAGACACCAAACAACTGTTGATTAAAGGTACCCTGTAGAGCTTTTGACCACTAGTAGTGCTATGGAGCAATGTCAGACAAATCTCTCCATCCACCATCTTAACAGTGGCTGGCTGCTGGTGTTTTTCCACCTTCTCCAAAGCCTAAGCAAAAGAAACTGTTGCTTTTGGACAACCAGTCCGTCAAACTGAAATACAGCTTGTGTGATGTACTTCCCTTGGAAATATATAATTATGTTCAGCAAGCCACACTATTTTCAAAAAATAAACGCAGTATGGATCTTGGATGGGAGCTCAAAAAAAAAAAAACAGCTGGAAACTGGTCTCAGCGCTGATTTATGTGAGGTTTAGATCTCAGAGCGCTCCACAGTAACTGCTCAGTATCTTCCTCCAGGTCTAATGGAGAGCAAATGATGGACAATGTGTCCGACTCGCGGTCTGGCAATTTCTAATGTAACGCTACAAACTGTAGAAATGGAGTTCAAAAGTCACTTTTGTCCAAAACCACTTTTGTGCATTTTTGTGCAGAGCCACACGCAAGACATAATTACACAGTATTTTACATAAATGTGAAACATGGGCATTATTCAATAATACAAATGGATCTGCCAAGTTCAATAGTATTGGACTGTTTTCGTCTTTGGGAATGTAATTGATTAAAGTTGGCCTTGTGTTGGATTCACAGCAGACCGCTAACAAAGTGCACACACACACACTCTCCCTAACTCACATACATAAAATGACACTCCTATAGGCTGTTTGTTCAGCTGATTTGATTTTAATTGGCTAATTAGTTGTTGTCCTTTGAGACATGCACGTTTCAGAGCAGCAATCTAATTTGATCACCTTGGCTGCATAAGTCTTCTTTGTGCAAAAGGGTCCTGGGTTCGGACTCGACCTGAATGGATGGGAAAGTTTGGTCTGGTGTTCGAATTTTCCTCCTGTTTCTGCAAGGAGTTTTTGTGAATTGGAGACTTCAGTGCAGTCAGAAAAGTACAGTGACACCTTTTTTAGTGTGTTAACTCTGAACTCCAGCACACTGAATAGGAAATAAAACAGTGACTAGACAGTGACACCCTCCAACACCCATAAAACTGAAACTTAACAGCAATTTAACCTCCTGCTCATTGTTTCATTACAAACCCAACCAATGTGCTGGAGCACAGAGCCAAAACAATTAAAACTCTGTTCCTATACTTCCTGATTTCACTGTAAATCGGCTGTAGGTGTGAATTTGTTTGTCTGTCAGATCTATTAACAGAAAATTGGGCTGTCACCAGGAATTTCTGTACTGAGTCGGTTTCTTGGACCTAACTGGCTGAGCTGATGCTTGTTTTTACTTGACTGCTGATTTAGAAATGAAAGTGGCATCTGGGATTGGCCTCAAAATACAGCCTTTGATTTAGATGTCTCCAGTTACTGAGATGATTTGGGATGACATGGCCCCACACAGCGCAGGCAGACTAAAGCAGCATGTGTACCCGCGGCGTATTAATATATTATCTGATGCTGAGCGTTGAGCAAGCGTACTCTGCAGGGTGCTGCAAATGAAAAACATTTAAACTCCAGAAACTTAATTAACCAACCAGCGGGAGTCATGAGTTGTGTGTGATCAAAGTGATCTTTGGACTAAATCCCAAAAGAACTACTGGCAGTTATTAACAACAGTGGGGTACTTCATGGATCCCTGGAGGTAATCTCTCGTCTCCCACTCCTGCACAGGGAGGTCAAAGGTCAGGAGTCAGCTGCAGACCAGAAACTGTGGAGTGCTTTCACTGTCGTCATCAGAGTGAATGCATCCTGGTGAGCATTGATTTGGGGGAAGTGGAGGTCAAACGTTATTTTAACAATAACAATAACGTTATTTTATCAAAGTTATTTTAACCTAGAAGTCTAGGTTAACCAATGTTTCTAAAGCACTGAAATGACTGTTTGACTGCGTGAAGGTCGTAACTAGGCCTACATGTTGAAATATGGTCATCCAAATGACCTCGGAACAACGGTTATTTATAACTTAGATGTCAAAAAAAACTTTTCAACCAATTTTATCCCAGTCTTAACTTAAGCGTGGACACACATTACGACTGTTGAACCGATTATGAATGTCATTTCAGCGTGACAATGGATCAGACCAAGTTGAACCGGGTCTGTTCCAGTCTGTTGATAGTTGGCAGATAAAATCATAGTGTGTGTCATATGTAAAGATCCTTAAGTTGCTGTCAGTAGTTTTTTAAAAAACACGTTTGATATTTGCGGCTGATATCGGCAGCCGATGGCTTCACTTGTGTGTCGCCCCGAGTGGAAGACATACCGGTAAATAAACAAAAGAAGAAGAAGAATGGCGAGCAAAAAGGCTTGTGGTTTGAGGGTGCACTGGATAACTGAAATGGAGGATCTCACTCAAACTCTGCACTTCTTTTCCTCCTTTTCAGTCCAAATCGCTCTGCATGTAAACAGTGCAAGTGGCTGGTTGCCATCCATGTTTGTTTTGGTACAGGAACACGCGGCAGGTGGCGTTCTCGTGGGATTTGCGGGTTGTCTACAGCCAGAACTCCAGTCGTTGCTGACCAGTTCAATGTGTTGTTTAGTGTATTTACTCAGTCGTAAGGTTGACGCTGCTTCCTGTCTATCAAAAACTAAAAAAATCTGCTTGTCTTCAGGTTTGTTCCAAGCTTCAGACACCTACTGTACACATCTTTTGACCTTCGAATCACCAAAACCATGCTCACTGGGATGCCTGCACTGGGATGAGCAGTTGAAGGATGTTCTCTTTGCTCACTATGTTACCATATTGCCACACTGTAAATCTCCACATACACAAGGAAAGTTCAAATATTTGTTTATTTTCTTAGCAACAATTTGCTTCACATGTTCACAGCTACAAAACTGTACAAACACACCTCATACACATTCAAATCAAAACCTTTTCCCAGCTGGCCCAGGGATTTATGCTGTTATAAAATGAGTATAAAATGATGTATTTTGCATTATCACCGCTGGACCTGTTTCAATGAAGTCTCAATGTTTGTTTTGGTTGGAGTGCAAGAAAGAAAAAAGCTGTATGATTGTTGAAGTTTATCCTGGATAATAAACGGACTTAGGCTCAAGTTCACAGAGCGAGAGCGGGCTTGGTGTTTGTGATGCGACGGAGCGTCGGTGGGCTGAGAGAAAGCCCAGCAGAAACGTGACCAGGTGCAAGCCACCCAGCAAAGAAAGCAGCTAAAACAGCAATCAAACACAAAATGAAATCTGCCCTCAATTTTGTGCTTTGCACAGAAAACAGGATGTGTTGTGTTTCCATAGCTTCCCTGACTAATGAAACCTTGCATGGAGTGTATACACAGGTATATGTGAACCTGGAAGTCACCTTATTAAAAGTGTGCGTCAGTGTGTGTGTAAGCGTATAAATCCTTTCAACGCAGGGAAAACTAATTGAAAGTGGTGTACGCAAACAAAAAAACTGTGTGTGTGTGTGTGTGTGTGTACATTTGTTTGACCTCGTTTTATGAATTGTCCATGTGAACTGAGCCCTTTAAACAAACACGTCCTGTAAGTGCACGCACACACACACACACACACACACACACACACACACTCCCTCCATGCCTCCGACTGATCGCTGACAACTACCAGATGGCACAGGGAGGCTAGACAGTGTAGATAAACGAGTGTGTGTGTCAGAGTGTGTTTGTGTCTTTAAACTGGATGTCACACTGGATGATGTGTGTGTCTGTGGAGCACAGCCTGGATGTAGTGTGAGGTGGTGTGTGTGTGTGTGTGTGTGTGTGTGTGTGTGTGTGTGCATGCCAGAGAAAAAAGCATGTAGGGGTTGAGCCTGTGCTTGTCTGTGCATGGTTTATGTCTGTGAATATTCTCTCTGTGTCTTGTTACTAAATCTGCTTTGTGTTTTCGTAAAAATTCACCTTTGCGGTGTTCGCTTGATTAACAGTTTTGTTGAGGCGCTCTGTGTTCCAGATTTGCACCATATGGGTGTGTTTCCAGCTGCCATATAGTGTCAGAATTGTGCAGAATGTTTGCATGTGGTTTTGTCTACGCATCAGTGTTTCCAGGTGATTGGCAGCCATATTGGAGGCATTCATCTCCTGGGCAACAGCTGTTGGTGTGTCTGACAGTACAACCTAATTTTGTTTTCTTGTTAGCAGCTAACTTTTATCTGGTTATCCAACTATTACTATAATGTTAAAACACATCTGATTGGCACATAATGAGTGGCTGGTGGTTACATAATAAAACAATTATTTGACATTTTGAGGTATACGTTTATTTGCCGTCTTACCCAGAATTAGATGCGTTTGATACCACCCTCCTAACTGTCCGTTAAATATGAAGTTACAGCCAGGAGACAGTTAGCTTAGCTTAGCACAAAGAGTAGAAATGAGGAGAAACAGCTTGCCTGGCTATGTCCAAAAGTGACTAAGTCCTTGTGCAGGCTAGCTGTTTCCCCCTGCTTCCAGTCTTTGTGCTAAGCTAAGCTAAGCTACCTGTCTCCTGGCTTTAGCTTGATAATTAACAGACATGACAGTGGTATCAAAGTCCTCATCTAATATTTGGCAAGAAAGCGAATAAGCGTCTTTCCCAAAATGTCAAACTATTTCTTTAATGTTAATCTTAGTTTCTGTGCTAAAGTAAGGTAAATCTGCTCCACTTTTTGCTATCAGTTCTCTTTCAGACTTTCATTTTTTGTTGATAAAACCAAGAAGCAACTCGTTTTGGTGATTTGCAGAACAAAAGATGTCTTGGTTAAAACTAAATTTGGTGCAAGAATAAAATCTGTTGGTGTTTTAACGACATTTCAGTGAGTATATTTCATTCATTTCATTGCTCTTAAAATACTGCTATAACTGTTTCATGGAACCTAGACTTCCAGAGAAGCTTTTTTTTATCTGAAAATCACCTAAACTATGCTCTGTGAATGTTTTCTTTATGTTTGTGCGACTAGCCTTTTTGCACGTGTGTCGTGTCAACTTGTTCCCATACTGTGTGTCTGTTGTTTTCTGGTTGGTTGCTTAACGGATCCCTTAAAATAAAACTGAATGCAGCTTCACAGGGTGGACAAGAAAGACGAGATAGATCAAATTCTTTACTTGAGAAAAAGGAAAAAGGCCGCGAGGGGAAAAGTGGAAGAGAGAGAAGAGAGATCAACAACAGACTGGTCGGGCTGCATACCACCCTTAGCCTCTATCTCTCTCTTCCCTTTTGTCTTCTTCTGCTGGGCTCATTCTTATTGGCATTTACAAGATTTATCCTTCTCTCTCCTCCTTGTTTACATTCTTCCTTTCCTTGCAGACTCCTTTGTTCAAAAGGCACTCTATGCTGCTTCTCACAGTCTTATTGCTGTATCCAGTACAAAGAAGCAATCCTCATCCTCCTCCGTACAAACGTCCCTGCATAAAATCCACAGTTCTAGTGTTGCGGGTGGAAAGTCCTCAGCAAAATCCAAGTGGTTTTAAGTCCAGTCAAGGTGAAATACATATGAATTACTTTAAGAAATCACCACAGTTCATTGTCTAAATCTCATTTTCAGCCATTCATATGTACAGTACTCTCATGGCACGCTTTAAAAAGAAAAAGTTATATTCCACAAATCATTTGCTTTGGTTTGATCATTTGATTTCTTCTACTACCATTCCACTGTCCTTCCTCACATCTTCGATGCAGAGGATTGAGTTTTTATTGTGTGTACATTCTGCTGTCTGGAATCCAAATCCGAGGGTCCGATTGCTTCCCACAAAAAAGGCTGTTGAGATGCGAGATACACCGAGATTCATGTGTTAATGTGGGATACAGGCCGAATCTTTTGGGCGATTCTAGTCTAACAGGAAGACCTCAAGGTTTTTAATGTTTCTCTCTGGTTAACTTCTCTTTTTGACATCCAAAAGGCAATTTCCTTCCCCAAGAATCATCAGAAAATCGATATCCTCACATTTATTTTCACGTGATTGCACATGTATCTTTGTATATCTTGCTCTCGGCGGTCAGGTTTCGCTCAGTGGAGAGTTAGGAAGACAAATCCACTCTTTCTTTTCCCTTTCACCCCATCCTTTTGCAGCGTTCACTCAAGCGAAGCCTTCAAACCCCAATCGTCCAAGCAAACACTGAGGATCCGAGACCCAGGCCAACACCCCACAGCTCTGTCAAAATGACCCTTTTTCCAATCAACGGATATTCAAAAGGCCCCTAACTCATCGTCTCCAGCCCACCCATTTATCCATCCATCGTCCCATCTGTTACTTTTTTTTTTCCGCCCATCCTTTCCTCTCAGAGGTCCAGGCGGAAGGCGCCAAAGTAGCTGGAGGAATCGTCTGCGTTGACCATGGTTGGGGAAGAGACGGAGACGAAGAGCTCGTCGCCGGCCCTCAGCTCAAACAGTCCTCCCTGGTAGACGGAGTGGAGGGCGTACTCGGCATCTGGAGCCCAGCACTTTGTTCCCACCCCCTTCAGCAGCTGCACAGAAGTGAAAATTAAGGTGAGGAAGATATTTAACAGTTTGTCTCAATCAACGTGCCCATATTATTACAAGTGAAAAGGGATAACATACCTGTATGGGGCTTGGGTAGGAGGTTTTCTTGTACACGCACTGCACCAGCTGGTGGCTGACGCTGCGCTGGTCTCCGTCACTGGCTGCCGGGGACGGATAACGAAAATACACCTGGAGGCAGGAGAGAGCAGAGTAGGGAAGCATGGTCAAAACAAAGGAAAGTATTAGCATAGTTCCTCTCATACTATTAAGGCATGCATCTAAGACACAGAGAGGCACTTTGGATCAACGCTTAAACAATTATCCGATTTAATTTAGTTAATTTATCAAGAAATGGCAACTATTTCTAATGTGTGAGTTATAAGAGATAAGTTATAAATGTACTGATTTATCGAGATTTTTAATAATGAGAATAATCATTATTTGCAGCTGCTCTTTTGTTTAGAACATCCACCAATGTGCATGCCGTCGGTGGGATAAAATGAATACAAATTCAAATATATCTGAGCAGCATTTCTCTTCTAGTTCTCGTCTGTCATATTGGATAAATTGCAAATGTCAAACAAGTAGTTTGCATTAATCAAAGTACTGTAGGTCCACTTTTCCCTTAGATGCAGTCATGTCAAGGTGCAAATGCATCACCATAACTACGTCACCTCAGCAGTCATGTAAAAACACAAAACCTAATTTATAGGCAGCTAAAATAGTCATTTCTATATTAAAGAATATGATTTTCTATTAGTTTTATTGTCAAAATTGTTCGTCTCTGTGTGGAAAGAGAGAGAAAACAAATCCTGTATGGAGTTTTCCTCTGAATTAAATAGTGCTGAAAGTACAGTGACGATCACCTGTGAGTACAGGTAGTACCGCCCATCCTGAGGCACTCGCAGCTTCCCATTGGACAGGGTCATGTTGTGCAGGTGAGCTCCAAAGCTCTGATTGGCCCACGTACGGACCACATGGCGACAGGACTGGTGGAGGCCCGGCGTGGGGATCGGGTAGGGAGGGAACCCTGTCGGTGAGAAGGAGAAAAGAGTGGTGAGAAACAAATTTACAAGAGAAATAGGAAGGATGAGCTGCAGAGATAGAAAGAGATAAACGGACAAAATGGAGAAAAATGAGCATCGAAACAGACCAAAACACAGGCTGGCTGAACTTTATCGTTTTCTAGAAATCATAGCTCTGTTCAGAAAGTATGATTCTCATAAAAAGAAAAAGGGCAGCCAAAGGTTTATAGGCTGAGCAAAGGAAAGGTGCATCACGCCGACGAGCATTTGCCAAAAGCTTAACAGCAGCTGCGACTGACAAAATGATACGACAGAAAACAGACCCAGTGATGAAATACGTGACCCGAGAATAGCACACCTCTTAGGCTAGTTTTACTGCCAGAGTTGTTTCATAAATGTCCAGCAACATCTGAAACACTGCGGGACGTAAATGGGGTGTCCTGTTGTGTACACACGGGTGTGTCATGGTGCCTTTATAATACGGCTACTTTACGGCACCGCAGGCAAGAAGAGAAGCTGCGTTCAAACCGTAATCCAATATTTGTAGGTGAGAGGCAACTAACATGAAGCAAGCTACCTGTTGCTGTGGTTACCAGTTTAATATGACACTGTTTAATATGATTTTAACTGTCAGCTGATCAGTATTTTCTCTGTCTGTAAAAGTCTAAGCCAGCCAGCCATTGGCCAGCGGCCAGCAAGTCTTGGGCTTTGCTTCCACATTCAACAAGCATCTTTTCCTGTGCATGCACCATTTCCTGTGTCCCCTACTTTATATATGCCTTCATCATTCATGTGCATGTTTGCATATTGTGTAGGAATGGCAGATTGCACATCCAACATAGGAAAAGAGAAGCAAAGAGTTCATTGTGGGAACGTTTCAATTGCTGCTATTGGCGTTTCTGCTGTAGTACGGTAATTAGTATAATAGCTACTTCTCTGTCATATGTGGGATTTGAAAATGTGTGTGTGTGTGTGTGTGTGTGTGTGTGTTGTAATGCTCTGGCTTGGCTAACACGCTGTTTCCTTGACATTTGTAAGATAATGGTTTATCAGAAAAAAACATCAAAGGTCAACTCTCAAACTCTCGCTGTTGTACTTCCTTATGAGAAAACCAGGCTGAAAGTGTGAACCTCTCCCACTCTTCCTTCTTCCCCTGCACACACACACACACACACACACACACACACACACGCACACACACACACACATATATATACAACACCATTTTTGCCCTTTGTCAGCTCAATGGAAATAACATCAGGCGGCCTTTGCCAGATTGTCAACACCCTTCAGCTTGCACGCCAGTCTCAGATGAAACGATACGAAGGTCTGGATAACACACACACACGAAAAACACATTCCAACTTTAAATTCCACGTTTAACAACACATACACTTGTCATTATTCTTATCTATGTCACCGTTCTAATACATTTTTGTGATGTTTTACTGCTTTGTACATTGATAAACCTCACGGATTCGGCCACAGGCTAGTTCATGACAGCAGTACTTGTACGAAAAAGCCTGTTGGCACGCAGGAAGTGACATTTAATGAACAAGGAAGCTGAATCCTTCAATGTACAACTAAATGTTTAACGTGCACGGGATAAGTAACTTACTGAATTTGATCCTTAATACAGCAAGTTCAAGTCCTAATGTTGCCTGCGCTCCTTAGCCTGCCCTTATATTAACGATTAAAGGATTTACCCAATAAGTTATAATTAAGCAGCCTGATCCCTAAACTTGCACAGTAAGCAATATAAATCAGTGACCTAGAGCAGAGTTTATGTCAAAGGGTACCTGCACAGACAAAAAGATGATTAAGCCGATTTAAATTTTATTTTAAGGCATGTTTTGTTCTTTTTTTTGAGTTAGCATTAGCAACAGCTACTCCTACTATCCAGACTGAAATGTATGCTTTCATGCGTCAGTGTTTGTGTCTGATTTCCTCTTTTCTTTTATAAACAACAACAACAAAAAAGATGCTTTTTAAGGCAATTTTATAACATTTCGGCCATTTTGCTTCTCATTCTCTAAGCACACAAACGGTGTACCAGTGCACCTATAAGTCCCGCCCCTGCTCAACCATGATTTGTCAGTGCTCCTCTGCCTTCAGCATGCTGTTGGTGCCTTAATGTTGTTTGTTCCAGATGTCTGCATCATTTAAATAGACATATGTAGGCGAGGAGTAAATACTGTTTAATGTCTTGTGACTGTTTTTATTGCTTAGCACAAAAAAGTGTTTTCCAGTAACTTTTTGAAAGTTGTTCTTTACGCTCTTCCTGAACCCCTTGACCCAAAGTGATAATCTCGGCCAGCCTGACTGCGGACACATAAATGCCTCACCTTGAGCGCTGGTGTCTCTGAGGGTCAAGTGGGCAGATGGCCTCTGGGCCACTGAGGTCATGAACTTTGACCCCGAGTTGTTGAAAGAGTGAGGCATGGTTCTGGCCTCTGAGGGAGAGAGGAGGAAATAAAAAACAAAATGTCAGAAACAACGTCGTTGCATTGTGGTGTGTGTGTGTGTGTGTGTGTGTGTGTGTATGTGTGTGTGTGAGAAAGAGATACTCACCTATGAAGGTTTGTTTGGAGATGATGTTCTCTGTCACCTGAAAGAAAGTGAGAAAAAGAGGGAAGAGAAAAAGATATCGTCAACAACAGAAACATTTGAGGCTCACATGACTGTTGACCTTTCAGTAAAACTTTATTGGAGTTGATAAATGTTGACAAGAGATTTGTTTGTCCACTTGTACGGGGCTGAATGGTGTTGCCTGTTCATCTTACAGTGTATATTTAACTTTTACGAGTGTGAAGTTAATAATTAACCTGCAGTTGTTGTGTTTTTTCTTTGCTGTGATGGATGGATCGGTGTGGGTGTCCAGACTCAAATGGTTGTAATAAACATGGTTGTGATTTATTTTATAGTTAACTCACGTCAGTTTTATTCATATAGCCCCAAATCACAAATTTTACAACCTTTTTATGACACCCTCCTTAGACAACATTCAACCTTTCACAAAAAATGCCTTTAACAGGAAAAAGGAGGGAAAAAGGGAGAAACCAGACGGTTGTGCATTACTGTAGATGTCGTAAATGCTGAGAAGCAAGTCGTAAAATTGCAACATAGAGAATCAGTATGATGATACTAGGTAAATAAAGTACACAAATATATTAGTAAGTAAATATTAAGTGTCATAATTTAAGAATAAGAATAATAATACTGCACATATGAACACATAACTTCAGCTAGATTCAATAATGTTGAGTTGCTAACGTTGGAGCTGGAGGTGAAATCATGTTAAAATTAGTTTTTTATGTTATTGTTACAAACTGTACATAATGTGTAAGTATTAAACGTAACTCTGCTATTACTATTACTATTTAGAATAATCTTCAAAGAGAACTGTTTTGGCAAAAAGAAAGAAATTAACACACAAACAGGAAATATTATAAAGAGCTTTTGCAACATAATGGTTTTTTTTTCACTTTCTTGCAGCTGTGAGTAGCTCCTCTCTTTCTGTTGGTGGCGTTTTAAAGTGTCGTTTTCTTCAGTGTGAATATGCCATATTATCCTCTTAACAAGGTTAGAATTAAGTTAGTTTCTTCCTTCTCCTCTCCTGCCTCCTTCCATCATCGCAGTAATAAACCATAAACGTTCCCTCTTTTCTTCCCGATGGCACCTATCTTCTCTCCTTCCTGTCTCTGTTTTATTTCTCCTGCTGCTCTATATCATCCCTCGCTCCCAGCGAGCGACCTCTGTTTCATCTTCCCCAGATGTAGACACAGCCCGGCCATGGAAATGTACTGTATAACACACACACACACACACAAACACAGATGCATTTTCTCACTCTCACACACTCGCATGCTAATGCTCTCTGAACCAACTGTTGCTCCTTGTTTATGTCTTTGTAAAACAAGCTTCAGCCGCCATTTTTCATGTATTGTCAGTCATATATGTTTCCTTCTTTTCTAACATTTGTCTCTTGATCGACATGATTGCTTTGGGGTTTGGCGTGTGTGTGTGAGTGCGTGCGTCCGTGTGAACGCAAGCACGGGGCCCCCCACTTGTGTGCGCCCTATGTACTCTAAGGGGAACCCAACACGGCAAAGCACAGAGCGCTGACCAGGCCGTGCTAGCTCGTCTCGCTAGGTGTAGCGTGCCTGTCTCGGCCTCACGTTCCTCAATTCCTGAAAGCAGAAAATTACCCGCTCGCACACCCACACACACGCTTAGAGAAAGAGAGAAAATTGCCAACAGATTTTCTGCGCTGCATGTGGCTGCAGTTGAACAAGAAAAGTAAAAAGAAATATGGGGGGATTTTTTTATTTATTTAGACGCTCTTTCAGGGTGACTCCAGAACAGCATGTTTTCAATATACAAGTTCAACATGTCTGCTGTCTTTAACGCCTAAAAGCTCACATGGGACACTACTGCATGGCTAAAGAGTGAAATCAGCTGTGGAGGCTGCATGCATAATTTATGTTCACAGCAGTGGAAGCTTTCTAAGTCAGAGACGTCTGACCAGCTGCATGTTTAAATGTGAATGCCACTGTCATGTGGAGTTACAGTCCATACAGTGTTTTCTTACTCACTGTTTGCATCTGGTTTGTATTGGGACCACGTTGCATGGAGTTAGATAATATATTCAGAGTGAAAGATGTCAAACCCTGAAATTAATTGCAAAGACTGAAGGATTTAGCGGGTATAGCTAATGGATGGGTGGATATTTCCTGAAGGAGACTTCTATAAAACATATGAAAACACTCAACAGTTGGGACAATGAAATGCAGCTAAAACAGAAACAGATATTCTCAGCAGCACCACATCACATGGATAAGATAAGAACACTTTACTGTCCATTACATTACATAAAATGAAATGTGCCCTTTGTCCCTCTGGTGACACAGTGTAAAACAGACAGTAAAGAGCATTCTCAGCAGCACGTCTCTGTTTATAATGACCACAGCAGAGGACACAAATGACTTATTGCACCCATTTCTTCCTGGCTAGTGGGACCTTGAGTCTCCTGCCAGATGGCAACAGCTGGAATGATGAGTGAAGGGGGTAGGTGGGGCCATCACAGACCTGGGTTGCCTTTTTGGTTATGCACCGGTTGTATAGGCTTGGAGTTGTTTATGTCCAGGGTGGGAAATGAACTTTTTAAAATGTGCACATCTACCAGCCACTGACAGATAAATGTTCAAATTCACCAGCCACTCAATACTAAATCATTATTTTGTGTCTGGAATCTAAAAGCCACTTTCATATTTTACCAGAATTTGGCTGTCCAATGATCTTTCTGGCCTCGTTGACCACCTGGGTCAGCTTGTTCCTGTGCCTGTAGACCACGGTCAGGGTGTGTTTGCTGGCCTTGAAGCCCCTCGTTTTCCTGAGGAGCGAGAGCCGCTGCCTTGCCTTTTTTGTTCCATTGTTCCATGGATTTCGTGGCTTTGCTCCAAGTTTACAGCGTCCCAGAGGATCACCAGAGCCCATATAACATATTCCCTAACATGATCTCCAGGTACAGACTTTGTTACAAACGTTGGTACAAAACAAACAAACAGACGAGCCAGGTGCCTAGGGTCAGTGCTCGCATATGCGTCCCTGGAGGTAATCACAGTCTAAGAGTCTTCCATGAGGTGCGATCAGGTCACAAGAAACCGTACACTCTTGGCTCTACAGGTGGTTTCAGTGTGATGAATTTAGATTGAAAGGAACCTGCTGGTACTTTTAAACTTTTTGCCTTGTTTGGATCTTTGCAGCTTGAAGTCATTATCCTGCCCTTTGACTGAAAGGTCAATTGCGGCTAACATGGGATAATCCAAGGTAATAAGTGCTTTAGCTTGTTGTAGCAGTTTGATAATGACAACAGCATGCTTTGAAAAACCAGTGTCAAGATAATAACCTTTCAGTAGTCTAATTCAGTTTATCAGAAATGGGTTATTTGTACCATATAGCTCCATAAAAAGCAAACCTTAAATGTTTGACTTAAATTACTTTAGATGACTTTTAATGTAAATATATATATAAAAAAGAGAGGTTACACTGAATGTAATGATTAGGCTGCAGCCAGAAATGATTTAACACTTGCACAATTGCAATCAAACGATCATATCCATGAAAACAAGCATAAAAAGGCGTCGCTCTTTTAATCGAATAATAATAACTCAAACGATAACTACCGGCCGCAATTACTCAACATGTCACTAGTTCCTGCAGTGAGCTACAGTAAGGCGAGGCTGCATTTTGCTTAGAAAGTGAAAACCATAACGCTAACTGTTAAATAACAGCCAGAACTTTGCCAGTCAGTGAAATGCTTTGTGATTAACTTTTTTAAACAATAAATACTGTACATCTGACCCTGCCAGAAGGTTAATCACGACCTCTTGCCCCATGTGGAGCGAAGGCTTCTGGGCCTGCTGTCTGCCACCAGGAAGTAAGTCATGTTTATGTGTTTGTGGGCTTTGCCCTTAATGAGGGTTTTAGCGGTTGCCACGTTGTGGTTTACTGTGAAAAACTACACTCCTGCCTTCAGTAAGTGGGCCACTTTTGTTTCTAGTAAACCAGCCTGTAGCCTCTGATGTGACAAGACTCGAAGTTCAGTGCCAGCAAGACCTTATGTGTGTGTGCATGTAGGCTAGACTGTCAGTGAGTGTGTGTTTCTATGGGTTTTCGGGCGGTCTGTAACAACACGAGTCTAAAAACTTTTCCAGCTGCAATAACAACAACAACAAATAAACCCTGAACTCTCCTCTTTCACCCTGTTCAGAACTACAGACAGAGAGACAGAAATAGTCTGATTTCTTCACGTCTTATTTTGTCTGGCCAAAAAGCTAAAAAAAGAAGGCATAAATAAGAGAAACAGAAGGGGAAAATTATATGTTACTGCACAAGGGGAGAGAGATAGAGAGTAAGATCCTTAAAAATGTTTTTTTGGCAGGTCTTGTATGCTTTTACTACGCCTCCGGCTGCAGTTGTGGCCGCAGTCCAAACTACTGATGTCACAGCAGGTGGTTTACCTTTAAAGGTGCACTCCGGCAAATTTAGCATTACACTTTCATAAAGTTGGAAGACTTGAAAGAGACTATTTTATAAAGTAATTATCTAAATTGAAGCAGCAGAGGCTGGGATAACCTGACCCTCGTATGGGCCAAGCTGCAAAACGTGACATCCTACACCTCCCACAATGCAACTCAGTAGTGTCTTCCTCTAACAAGACCCTCTGTGCTTGATACTGTAAATGCCCTTTGTCATAAAGGTTTTCTGTTAATACGATTAAGAGTCTGCAGCCATGCTAGCAGCTCTGTGAGGCTGTACCTAAATGTGAACATCACCATGCTAACACGCTAACGCGCTCACAATGACGATGCTAAGAGGCTGATGTTATTAAGCAGGTATGATGATGACCATGTTCACCATGTTAGTTTAGCAAACTAGCATACCAGCATTTGCTAATTAGCACTAAATACTAAGTACCGCAGAGGCTGATGGGAATGTCAATAGCTTTGCAGGTGGTCATAAACCAAAATTCCTGACCTGATGGTGGCACTAGAAGTTATTACAGTTCATTCTGAGGGGAACTTGAATGTGTTCACCAAATGTAATGGCAATCCATCCAAAAGTTGCCAAAACATTTCACTCAAAACCTCAAATGTCAACCGCATGTTGGTGCTACAGAAAAAGTCAGTAGGATACCTCCTCTGGGGAACAAATAATGTCTGCACCAAATTTCATGGTAATCCATCCAACAGTCGTTGAGACATTTCGGTCAGGACCAAACTCGCGGAGCCAGCGGCCAATTGGCCCGACATTGCCATCCCTAGAGCCAAGCCACCAACGTGACTAAAAGATTTGAGGTCTCATGATGACAAAAGAATTGGTGGAGTGCCCTTTTAACAACTGAAAACACCAGTTATGACATGGCTTATTAGGGTGCAGCCAGAAATGATTTAACCCTTGCACAATTGCAATCAAAGGATCACACATCACACATCAAGATAAACTAGTCCTATTATTTTACCTTTGTGTAGCATTTCAAACTTTAAAATATCTCACAGAACTGTTCTGTTATGCACAAGTTGCACTAGCGACTGGTGGGAAAAAAAGAGAAAACCAGAGAGAGAAAGATGATGGACAATTATGGGAAACAAGAGAAGAAGAAGAAAAAAAAAAGCTGGGGAAACACAGAGGAGAGTCAGAGTGGACAAGTATGGAGGAAAAAAAAAGAACAGGAGGAGGACTGAAAGAGAGGATTGAGAGGCGAAAAGAAGGAGAGTGAAAGAGGGACAAGTATGCACATGAAGGAGCGTTTCTTCTGCAGATTAGCAGTAGCTGCAACCCAATACTTTAATATGCTGCTCGACCCCGACAGGCCCGGACTGGAAATGTGTGTGTGTGTCAGCAGTGTGTAGCTCTTTGAGCTATGGCGACAAACTCTTATCAACCCTAATCTGGTCTAAGAGGCTACTCATTCCTCACTGTGTGTGTGTGTGTGTGTGTGTGTGTGTTGTCCAGTTTTGTTGTGCATGCAAATGTGATTTCTGGGAAGTGTAGTGCAGAAAAACCGCAGCAGCCGGTTGAGTGCATGTGTACCAAAGGTGGAGATGAAATACCTGCGTGTTTGTGTGCCTAATGGCCGGTGTTGCTCCTTAAAGCTGGGTCAATGATTAATAAGTAACCCAGACTTTGTTTAAAGCCAGATTGGTATGTAGATTTGGAGAAAAAGGAATGTGCACAAAGTTGTTTTTATATTAGCTTTGCTGTTCTTCCTGCTGAGGCCTTGTCAAAGGGAGCAGTTGTGTTTAAGAATAAGACATTTGTTATTTTAGGAAGCTGGCACCACACTGATCCAGAGTAAAGACCCCACAAATTAAACATTTTACAGTTGATCACAATATCTTTCCCAAGCCAGACCAGCAACTGATGCTTGACAGTGGGTAAGCCCCATGGGAAATTTTACTGCAGATAATTCTCCACGCAGAAGTCTGCACTGATAACGTTTTGTTGCGTTGAATTCAGGAAGGACTTAAAACAATATTCCAGTATCATTCTAGTGTCCGGCCACAGCCTCCGAGCCTGCTCCACCAGACTGTTTAACAGCTTTATACATCAGGCCATTAGGACGCTGAACTGTCTCCCCTCTCCCTCCAAAAAGTCTGGACCCATCCCGCCCCCTACATGTCTAACAGCACCAGCCATAAGACTGCTTGCACTTTACTTGTTATCACTACAGTTTTGTTCTTGATGTGTGCCTCGTAGATTTTAATCTGCATTAATGCACTTGACATGCAAATGAGCTTTCATGAAGGCCACATAGCCTAAACTCTGATAAAGTATAAGATAAAGCAGTACATCTGTTTATATCTAGTATACAAGCACTGGATCATTTGCTAGAAGAGGTATTGTACTGTACAGTAAGATCTGAACTAGAGTCTGAATGATCAATAGTACCCCAAAGAACATTAATGTAAATCAATAATTAATTAATTGATATTGAAGATTCATCACTGACCTTTTAAAACAGTAGTTTGACAAATAATCCTTAGCTCAGGGACCTTACTTACTGGACATTTTCAATTCAGTTTTATTTATATAGCGCCATATCATAACAAAGTTATCTCAGGGCACTTTTTCGAGTAGAGCAAGTCTAGACCGACTCTTTATATTTACAGAGACCCAACAGTTCCCACCATGAGCAGCGCTAGGTGACAGTGGCA